>CM026177.1:544892-599064 GCA_014825975.1 Bombus haemorrhoidalis
CACACACACACACACACACACACACACACACACACACACACACACACACACACACACACACACACACACACACACACTTCAATTGTTAATAATTGAATATAAAAATAAATATATTCAAAATTGTAAGTAAAATTGTTAATTTTATTTTTATAATATAGTCATTTCAAAATATCTAAATTAGTTCTGAAGTACATATACACTATAGAAACATCAAACAATAGTTGACTTAGACAAATGATATAAATCTATAGACTATAAAATCATCTAATATCATCCTTCGCATTTTAGTTCTATAGATCAAGTAATAATAACATAATATCAAATTACATTCTTCCACTAAAAAATTATTTTGTAATATTACATAATTCGCGCAATTTTCCACGTACAATGTACTATAAAATCGAAGTAAAGATTTTAATTTGTAGAAAATCGTATGAATTTGCATTACTCGTTGATTATAAATTAGAAAAAATATAGTTGCTCATAATAGTGATACGATGAAGAAAGTCGAAAATCCGATTATTATAGTACTGATACATACATACATACATACATACATACATACATACATACATACATACATACATATATATATATTGTGATTATTATATTTTGCTTAGCAATAATTACAAATAAAAAATTTAAATAATCTTCGTCTAAATAAGCAACTTTTTATGAAATCATGTTTTCTGAGTAGAACGATATCAGGATGAACCAAATTCACTCATCCATTTTTCATATTTTTCTAAATCTTCTTGAGAAACACTCTTATTACACCTTTCAACAGCTTCATCAAAATCTGCAGCAGATACAGGTAAATCTAGTTCTTCTTTTGGCAATTGTCTAATTTGATCAGGTTTTAAGCCTGCAATCTTTTTCCGCATCGACATCATGGATGCATCTCTGTACATAAATATGCTCAAAATGTACGTGTATATTACACATATAAAATTTTATATATATTAAATATTTTTGTTTACCTGCAAACGTTTGTAATATCTGCTCCAGAATAACCTTCTAATTTTTTTGCAATATCTGCTAAATCCACAGATAAATCTACTTTTACTTCTCGTAGGTTGATTTTCAACAGTGCTTCTCTACCTTCACCTGTGTATTCCAATTTTTTGTTAGAAAATTAATGTATACAACACATAAATTGCTCCTATGAAATTCTAATTAACTTACGATTTGGTAACGGAATATAAATACGCTTTTCTAATCGTCTTCGAAGAGCTTCATCAATATCCCATGGAAAGTTTGTTGCTGCTAACACCATTACAACTTTACTTGGATCTTCACTAGAAAATACATTTTATTTTACGAACAATTCATATAAATAAAAAATTATATATAGAATTATTCTACCTATTGGAACTTATACCATCCATTTGTACCAGAAGTTCAGATTTTACTCGTCGTGAAGCTTCATGTTCGGACTCAGATCCTCTTCTAGAGCATAGGGAATCAATTTCGTCAATGAAGATTGTGCTAGGTGCATAAAATCTGGCCTGCATAAAAGTACATATAATGATTAAAAAGTAGTTAAAAATAATTTTTGCTTAAGTACATTCACTGTTTTACCAAACAGTGTATCATTTCACCATTGATAATAATTACCATTTCAAAAAGTAGACGAACAAGTTTTTCAGATTCTCCCCTATACTTTGAAGTTAGAGTGGAAGATGATACATTAAAAAATGTTGTTCCACATTCAGTGGCTACCGCTTTTGCTAACATTGTTTTTCCGGTTCCTGGTGGACCAACCATAAGTACTCCTTTCCAAGGGCGACGAATTCCCTGAAAGTATAAAACCATATTTTATTATGAGAAATATCGGATATAGAAGGTTGGTGCATATACCTTAAAGAAATCCGGCATCCACATTGGAAGAACAACAGCTTCTTCTAACAATCGTTTTGCTTCATGCAAGTCAGCTATATCGTCCCAATGAATATTTGGATTTTTTTGAACAATATCCCTCTCTGTAACATTTATATGAATATATACTAATTTTACATTAAGATTGTTATTATACTATTATATATATTACCCAATAAATCAACCAAATCTCTATCATTTCCAGATGGTTCAAATTTGCGTTCCTCTACTTCTACGTCTACTTTTTCACTTTCCAATTTTTCCTGAAAATATTCTTTATGCTTTATAATACTATCATGTTGTATATATGGAAATAGTTGACTACAATAATATAAAGATGTAACTTACTTTGTTTATGTCATCCTTTCTTGATGTTTTTCTCTCATCTTTTTTAGCAATTTTGGCATCTGGTCTTTTCCCAGTAGTTACAGATCTTCGTACATTTGTCCGATTTTGTTGTTGCTTTGGCTGATTTTTCAGCGGTCTAATATTTCTATGTGAACATAATTTAACAGTATCAATATAATGTAATTTTCTTTGGTTGAAACTTGTTTTTCTACGATAAATATATCTAAATATAAAATTACTTTTGCTCAGCAGGTGTTAAAGGTGGCCATACATCTGGATCTCTTGCTGGTGTTTGATTCCATGAACTATCTGAATTATTATAGGTCCATAAAGTTGGATCTCTTGTTGGCTCCTCAAATGATAAACATGAAGTACCTAAATGTTTGTTTTATATTTTTATTATGTTATTGTACATATCCTTATTGCAAGTTTCTTTATAAATAATCATACCCAGTAATCTTTCTCCATGTGTATCGACTTTAAAAAGTTGTAAGGTATTTGAAGTTGCTTTCACTTTTTCAAATTCTTGGACAATTTGATGTTGCACAAGTTGCCATTTAGCTTTCCGTGTGACATCTGCAATGCTCGCAAGTAACCGATGAATCTGTTGAACAACACCTTGGTAATAAACTCCAGATGTGTCATAATTTCCAGTCAAAGCCATTTCACGAGCCAGTTTGGTATTTTCACAAATTTCATTGATTGAAACTGCCATGATCCTTTTAAAATGCATATATACATATATGAACCTGTACGTACACAGATATTTACAATAAAAATGATAAAATCTCAAACAAGAAATGATATATTTAGGTTTAATTTAGTTCAATATTCTTAAGATCAATTCAAAATAAATTATTTGAAAACGTTACATTAACACTAATATTAATATACAAAAATAATTGTCTACTTCATTGTATCATTGTGTCAAAATATTTAATGATAAATAAATGTTAGCAATTAGTATGTTTCAATGAAGTTAAATATATTATAAATTTCAATATACAATAAATACATTAACTTTTTAATTAATAAACAGAAACAAAAACCAATACTACGATATTTGTTATTCCTCTAGATAATTATATTATATCTAAATATGTATGTATGTAAGTCAAATTACTTTTATATGAAACGATCCTTTAAAATATTAATAACTATTATCTTAAATATCGAACCTATCTCAGAATGGATACTATGAACTCAGATCCGAAAAATAATGTAACTCATGATTAGCATGCTGTAAATTAGTAAAAATAATTGAATTATCGTACAATTATTAGAAAATCCTACTAGTTACAAACAACACAGTTATTTGCCATATAATTTACTCGAATTCGTTAAAACGGCCGCCATATTATCATTCAGAAATCGCGGTTTTTTTTTTAAATTCTTGCCTTGTCCCTCAAAACTTTGTTAATAATTAACGTATCTCCTCAGCATTTCATTATTCTAGTTTCTCTATTTAAATTTTGAAGTATAAATGCATTTTAATTGAAACGTTATTCCAATATACAATGTAATATGAAAATCGATAGTATAATAACGCAGAAACTCTAAACCAAGAAGAGAATAACAGATTTTTTAAATGTTGAGGATATAAATGCAATGAACAATAATTAAAAATGAAAGAACATCGTATGTAAACTGTGTAGTTCATCATGCGTGGTTATACGGAACTGTGTATCTTTTATAATATCGTTGACAAATAAGAATGATACACATACGTATATCAATATTGTTATACATTTCATAATAAAGTGTTCGTAATAATCATATTACGTATTATTTTGTATCAATAAAAAGACAAATTTTGAATTACTAACGAAGTAGAAGGTATAAAGACTTTTCAAATGCAGGACACTTCTGATGATTGTACAGGTTAGTATTATGTAAAATTATCTAAACAGTATCAATTTCATTTCTGTATTTTACATAGTTGCTTTTAATAAGTATTTCTCTCGTGTTAGATATGAGATTATTACCAATGAACGAAGTGCTCAAACCACTAGCTTGGTTAAAAGGAACATGGAGAACTAAAAGTCCTGGAGCTGGTAAATATCCAACAATTCAACCATTCAGATATTGCGAAGAGATGTCCTTCTCTTCTATCGGTCAACCAATGTTAAACTATTCTGCGCTAAGTTGGAAGCCTGATGAAAAAACTCCAATGCATTATGAAGTTGGATTTTTGAAAGTAATACCTGATAAAAATAAAGTTTATATGCTGCTGTCTCATAACTTTGGTGTAACAACAATAGAAGAAGGAGTTGTTGAAGATAAAATCATTAAATTGAAAACTACTCATATAGGAAGACCAACAGAAGGAACAAGAGGACCTATAGTTATGGAGGTATAATTATTTACTTAAAAATTAATTTATTAAAAGAATAACATATAATTAATCATTATTTTAAACAGCTTCGTAGACAATTTGCTCTTGTCGGAGACTGTCTAGAGCATACATTATATATGGCTACAGAAGACACAAAATTGCAAGAACATTTACGTGCAGTTTATATTAAAAAATGCGAAGCTGACCCATGAGGCTATACAATATAATTATATTAAATTGTACAATATGATATATATGTATATTTGTCATTGTTAATAAAATCTTTCAACAGATATTCCTATTTTATACGATTAGGGAATTTCAGTACAAAAAAGAAACAAAAGTGTAATAGCACGTAACAGTCTGTGTACACAATCACAGTCTGTGTCACGCAATAGATGTTATGCGATATAAAATTGAGGTTCAATAATATAGTAATTGTAGTGGTATTATAATTGTAGAAACATTTTATGAAAAACATGTATGTCAATTTTATTGGATTATATATAATAAATAAGATTATTTTTAATTTAAACAATAAAGTTTTCAAAGAGTAAAAGGCTACAGTAAAATGATGCGTAACATCTAAAATAGATATGTATATACATATATGGATGACCTTGACAAAAGTGTATAAAACTTTTTATTTATTTGTAAATATTATTTTAAACAAAGAAGTATTTTAATTTTTTATAATTAATACATTAAAATATAATTTTCTATAGACATATATATTCTATTATTGCGTGTATTAGAGCGGGAGTAGGGAGTAGTAACACCTGCGTGTTTATCTGCTGTAGCATCCCCTATCCTACCATTGCACGACGTCAAATACGACAGTTGTTCGTAGTGCCGAACCAAAGAAGGTTCGTTACAACTATTCTTGCTATGATTGCTCGAAATAAAATGGGTTTATATTACATAGTAATATGTAACATATTCTTTCAAGCATTATTTAATGAATTTAGTGACTATTCGTCTTAGTTATTCAATCACTAAATAGTTTTACGAAATAGCAACATAAATATCCACTATTTACAAATGTAATGTCTATTTATTACATATTATATAATTATAGAGTGTTTATCACTTTTGCAAAGTATTATATCCTTTGTAAACGATGTTTACAAAAATATTAGTTTTATTAAAATTTTTCGTAGCATGCGCCAAGTATCGAACGTCGATACAATCGATAACTTTGAACTTTCAATTAGTTTCAAGTTAAATTGTACATTGTTATCAATCATGACATCGTTTTATGACAATTATGATTATTATAAAAAGATGCTGGAACTACAGGAAAAATTACGAAAAAGGTAATTAAGATATACATTCATTTTGAAACAATGGCCTGTAGTAAAATTATTAAGTATGAGAATATTATTTTTAAATCTATAGACAAGTCATTGTATAATGTTTGTAAACAACTGTTACAGTGAAGAGGAGAGAATAAGATTAGAAGAGAGATTTAAAATACTCGTACAAGAATCTCGTAATAGGTGAGTGTTTAAAAGAAAGTTATTTATTTAAAAGCATTATTCTTCAATTTCTTATTTCTACATACATATATTTTATACAGATTTTCCTAAATTATTAAAGCAAGTAAATTGATTTATTGTGTTTACTGTATATGCTATTGAAAAGTGATTAAGAATATGTTTAGACATTCACATACATCGGCAAGTGGCTGTTGTTATTGATTTTATTTCCGTTTTACGTAATAATAACACGATAGAATTTCGGAGATTATATATTGATTTGGAAGCGACCTAGTTTTGAGAAATGTCACAATCAATACTAACTTTGTCTTTCAATTGATTTGGAATATAAATTCCTTATTTTTTGTGTTTACGTTCTCTACTTTAACAGTTATGCCTTAACTTAACCTATGTATGTAAACATTGATCGGATATAGTAGTAAAGGATTTGTAAAGATTAGCATAGACATTTGGCAGTGGAGCCTTCATATTTTGATATACATACTTGTACACAATTATACATATATATATATATAATATGTACACACACACACACACACACATACACAAATGTGTGTATCTATAGGAAAGACATGACATCTTTCGCCAATGTCAAATATAATTAACAAAAATGAAAGATCTTTTTGCTTACGATTGTTCATTTTTTACTCTGATGATATTCTTTAAAAAATGGATTTCTTTTCTTTTTAAAGAAATGGGGATTTTATCTTGGAAAAATTATGAAATCATTGATATTTCAGGCATGATGCGTGTATAAATCGATTGCGTTTAAGATATATAGAGTTTTTAGAAGAACAACGTACAAGAGATGAAAGAAATCATAAACTTCTTGAAGCATTGGATAGAGTAGATAATAGCCTTGCATTGATGACAGCAAAAACAGATAGACTTAATGTTCTTAGAGTGAGTTTCTTTGTCTTTTACAATCTGAAATTAAAAAATTCATCATTCTACATAATATATGTTCAATATATGTTATTAGTTATAACCGAGACATTAAATAATTTCTCGTAATTTACATGTGTTCCGTTTTCATAGATTATTATGTATTGGTTAAATAAAAGATTTTTATGCAAGTCAATTCATATGGACTAAGATCATACATTTTGTTTTTCTTTGAAAGCACTTGTAAGTACAATGCACATTAACTTACATTAATGCACAGCATGTGACATGTATAAATATGAAATACTTTGAAATACGATATATGCGCGATACGAAATACATACAAATGCAATGTAGAATATCTCGTTATTTTTCAGAAACAATATGAAGCTTATCTTCGTCGTATTTATACAGTCCCTAGCCCGTCGACGAATATTATTGATGACGGCAATGTAACGAATCAAGGTGAAGATAGGTATTTAAGGAGAGATGCCACCGTGGAACAAATCTCCCCCGAAGTAGTAAATACTTTGCCGCCTCGGTTGCTGCGGTTGAACGGTCAAAAGAACCGATCGATTTCTCCAACTGCATCGAAATTAGCTAAATCAGCCCAAAATATGTGTTACGACTATTATCAACGAAATAATGCGCAACCAATAACTACAAATCAGCAGATAAACAACAAAAATATTTTACGATCGTATTCATCGATTCCACAAAATAATGAATTGATACAACAACCAACAACGCAGAACATATCGCCAAAAAATTGTCAACAAAAGCGGTCGTATGTTCAAATTGATCCGAATTCACACATTCCATATGTGTCGCCAGGTCAATCGTGTTCGTTGAATCAACAAACTACTTCGCATTTTAACTGCAGCAAACCCTCGTTGGAACGAGTGGAAATATCTCAAACTATGTCGCAGTTTATGGTTCCAGAACGTACCGACTGTAGCATGTCGCAGTATAAGTTGTTGGATGTGTCTCCAAATCGATTTGCTCCGATGACTCTACATTATGTTCATTCATCATCAGTTGCGCAACCTTACCAACGAGAAAGTAATAGAGCATTGTTACATGATACGGAGATACAGGCAAGAAGCGTCGATATATCCCCGAGTGAAATATCTTCAGTTTATAGGACTATGCCAGTGTCTGAGGAACGAAACCTGTGCGGCATGTCTTCGCTAAACAAATCTCCAATCTTATCAAAGCAAACTTCTCCGCGTTACTTTGATTACTCTTGGAGGAAACCTGATCATTTCAAATCAAGGCGCAAATCTGTTAGCGGTACTTCCGTGCGCCCGCTAACTACTTCCGACGTCGACAATATGATAAGACGATACAAATGCTTCGCCCCAGAAACTTCCACTAATGCGAGGCCGTCAATAGGCGCAAGACAATCCGCGGAAGATGATGAAAGTAGAACAGCAACGATCGTAGAGAACGAGTTGGATAGGTACATCGATAAGATTCGGAAACTTCATCGGGACCTTGATGCGCAAAGTTTAGAGGAAATCGATCAGGAGCAGACTATGGGCGGTAATATGCTTAACGTTTCTTTGTCCGATGATAATTTGTCGGAGATTCTTCCAGGCGAAGATCAATTTAAAGAAAATCTTCCTAAAAAGATTGAGAAGGTTTTAGCATTGGCGGATGATCTTGCGTCTAGATCGGTGGATCTGAACGTTGCCAACGAGCCTGGAAAAGAACGCATGGATAGAAATAGAAATGTCGATCTAGTTCAAACCACGGAGAGCGGCGCAGCGACTTCAGGAAGGAACTACGTTGCATTTTCGGATACACGCAACGGCTGTAAAACATCGGTTACGCTTGCAAAAGACGAAATTAGCAGTGATATTATATTACAGGAGACAAAATTAGATCCACATCAATATATTGAAAATTCTACGAAAGAGAATCTCAGCAATCTAAATAACACACTGGAACATTATGAACGACAATTGCCAAAAGCGGAAATAGATGACCACGTTGATTTCGATGTTTCATCAAATGATAAGGTCACGAAACAAGATACTGAGAGTATTATGCCCGAAAATATAGAAGAGGAAGAGAATAGTGAAAAAGACATAAATATTTATATGGCAGCGGAATCAAATCTTAATGAGTATTCGTTTGGTAGTTTAGAAGAATTAGAATCATGGGATATGAATGTTTTACAGAAACGAATAAGAGAAGTAGATCTAACTAACGAAGTTAAAAATCAGTTCGGTAAAGCAAAAGTTGTTATTGACAATCTAAATCAAGATGACGTAGGACAAACTGAATCTTCAAATGAAATAGAAACTATGGAAAATAAAGAGGATAAGAAAGGTTCTAGCAAAGATTCGCATAGAAAAAATGTAGATTTGAGTACTACGGAGGATGAACGAGAACAAAAAGGTACCGAATGTCTTGTATCAAAAGAAGAAGAGGTTACGAGTAAACACGAAATAGAAGTAAGTGAGGCTTCTGCTTCACAAGACCAGAAAGAAGAATACAAAGATAATGGTTGTACGGACGATAGGGCTGTTATTCAAAATATAAAACCAGCACGAGATCAGACTGACGATGAACAGAATGAACCTAACTGTGAGCAAAAACAAGCACCTAATGAAATTAATCCTACATCTGCTACAGCTCAAGGTAATGAACAAGATTATGGCTATACTAATCAAAATTACTACGAAGATTCTAATCAAGTACAGAATTACACGCAGAATTATGAAACAGAATATACTGGTCTGAACGAGGAATATAATTACGATCAAAATGCGTCGTATGAGAATAATCAAAGTGGTGAAAATTACGATCAAAATATGTTGTATGACGCTGACCAAAAACAAAATTACGATCCAAACGTTTCGTACGAAACCAATCAAGATGAAAATTACAATTCAAATGCATTATATGATACCAATGAAGAACAAAATTACGACCTAAACTCGTCATATAAAACCGGTCAAGATCAGAATTACGAACAAAACGTGTATGAGGATAATCAAAATCAAAATCAAGAATATCAGGAATATGTTAATCAGGAATATATACAAGATTCGAACGAGCAATACGGAGAATATGCAGGCGAACAATACGTTTCTGAAAATCAGTATGAACACGATACCAACATGCAGTACCAAGAAGACGCGAATCAACAATATGCGTATGATTATGATCAACAATACGATACCAAGCAACAGAGTGACGCCAATATAAATCAATCCTTTGCATGTCCTGATTACGACTTCAATCAAGCGCAACTTATACAGGAAGAAGATAAGCAAAATCAAGACTTACAAGAAGAGCCAAAATATGAGGAAGCAGAGGGAGAAGCTGATACAGCCCAAGGCAAAAATGAAATATTATCTTTTGAGAATGGGACGAAGAAAAAGAGAGATGTAATCAAATCTTTATTGGATTCTGATACAGACAGCACTATCGAAAGGAACGTTTCAAATACGGAAAGTGATTTTGATTTTAATTGAAACGCCACAAATTGAGAGGAAATCTGTATAAAATGTATTTGACATTCCAAGCAAGATATTTCCTTCTTATTTCTTAACGCACATCTATGTGATATACGCTTAGATTATATTCGACAATGTAAGTTTAGTGTAATATAACAAAATCACGTAGGGATCTCTCAACCAAAAAAAAAAAAAAAAAAAAAAAAAAAAAAAAAAAAAAAAAAAAAAAAAAAAAAAAAAAAAAAAAAAAAAAAAAAAAAAAAAAAAAAAAAAAACAAAAAAAAACAAAACAAAAGAGAAAAGAAGAACATTCCTGTTTGTTTCTCCGTTGTTATTTCTGTTCGATATACACTTGCATTATCTTTATAACAGCCAAAGAACATGTATTTTTAGAATTTTTATCTCAAAACTATTAGCCGTAGTTTTAAAGTTTTAACATGAATAATATATGTAAGTTTCGATATATAAATAATTATCTACAAAATAATTAATCTTTCAAATTATAGCATTCACCGTTTGATAGAGATAGAATTTAGAAATGTCAATGTTCCCTTATAATTATTAGAATTTGCGAATATTTATGCATTCGTAGGAAATTTGTAAGTGCAAACTTGCACAAAACGCACATATGATAATATACATATAATATCGAAGGTATAGTGCTTTCTAAAATACTTGGTAGGTAAAACGATTTTCCATCGAGGCTCTGCTTTTTTAATTCTATTCTCAAAAATATGAATTTGCATAAGAATCCACAATCTAACGACCAGATGGTTTTCCCAAACTTTATGCAATGTTGTAATCTTTTAATATATTTGAAGGATGCACCAGTGTGATAGTGCGTCGCGAAATATGGATTTTCGCAGATCGACAGTCGCGAGTCTGCGCCAGTAGCATGACGCTGTCGCGCCACTCGACCAATCGTGCCCATTGCCGTATGTTTCCTTTGTTTCCTACTACTTTTAAGGTTACAGGTGAAAAATTTTACATTTTTCGAATATTGGGCTGTTTGTCATATTGATACTAAAGATACGTTTAATATTCCACGATCAACGATTCGATAGCTACTAAAACGATATATTTACTTTGAAAGCAATCAGTAGTATAAAATGGGATATTTTTTTTATTCATCAATGGGTTTGAGTGTTTTAAAACAGTAGTCAATTTATTAAGCGTATTTTATTTATCGTAAAAATTACCAACTATTCCTGCGTATTTTGTAGGTTATGTGTTAATAAACAAGTAAAGGTTACATTCACAAATGAGGTTATTTTATTATGGTCAATGGAAATGTGAGATTGTAGATACAATTTCTGAAAAAGATTAATATACGCTTTAATGAATATAAAAAGTGTAGCTGCATTTGCTGCCACGAAGCAGATTTTATTATGTTTACTAATTATATTTATCGTTTATATAAATTCTGATAATACGCTTGTCGAGTTTACAGGGAGGTCCTCGAAACGATAGATACGATCCTACGCGACACATCGTGGCTGAAACGTGCAGTGACAGTCGGTAGCCAACAGCACGCTCCAGCGTGCCGGAAGTTTTACCTGTGGTGTTTTTCTTTTTATCAAAAAGTGTATTCGAGAACAATCATTCGACAAAGTTTTTTTTTTTCTTTTGCATCTTTGATAAATCCTGTAACAAAGCAATACATGTATGTGAACCTTTTTCTCATATATATCATTAAACTACGTTCATGTCCTCGTTACGACTATATTTTGGAAGCTACTCTAAAAGGCAAATTGAATGTTTCCATGAACACATACATTCGTTCAAACGTCAAACGAATTCCAAAAATTGTGCCTTGTGGTTGGTTTAATCAACACGTGTAACGCGTACATGTAATTCTTTATTGTAATTTGTTCAAGTGAAGTGTTTTTCTTAATTCAAGGAGAGAAAAAAACGCATGCTGACCCGTAAGCTCTAAGAATAGCGAAAGTGTAAGAGAGTCAACGCTTTGATAACGGATTGAATAACGACGAGCGGATTGAATTCATTGTTATTTTGTCTTATGCGATACGATACAAATGGGGTATCCTAGTTAAATTTTCCCACGCAGTTATTGACCGGATTATCCATTATTCGGAAAAATGTTTAAAATAAAAATTAATAGAAACATAAAGAAGATGTTTTATAAAGATATTTACAAGTCTTGCCTAGTTAGGCGATATCTGGACGTTTCTTTTATATGACGCTGCACATACATATGTATATGTATTTGTCCAGTTAATTATAAGTGTATAAGGGACACCGAGATAAATTCATTGGTCTCCGATGTACTGGCCTTTCAATATACTTAAAGGTTATTTGTTATCAATTAATATTTTTGTTACTTAAACTATTTTACTTTGCTACACTGTTTACCATTAATATTGTCAATTTTATTAATAATGGTACATTTACTATTGATACTTTTAATTCGTCGCTTTGATCGTTAATATGATGATTTTCTTATTTTGTAAGTTTAAAATTTCCTGAAAGACATCTAATTCGCTATCAGACGAATATGGTTCCAGCATAATGATGTTGTTCCTGTCCATAAAAGCGATCGAAAAACGCTAAATGTTGTGTTTTCTTTTTTATAATTGGATGCCATCAATTTCGAGTTCGGCACTTGTAAATTATTTTTATTTATATGTATATTTACAATATTTACATACATTATATAGCACATATATATATATATATATATATATATATATATATATATGATGTATGTATATTTACAAGATATTACAATCTTTGATAATTGTCTGTAATGTCTGCCAGCAGATTACATGCTAGAGTAATTTTAGGAGGTATAAGTATCATTTCGTTACTGTATATTGTGCTACCTTCTTGCAAATGCATAAGATAAACAAAATTTTCTGGATTTTCTACGAAGGAGGAGGAGGAGGAGGAGTTTAAGGCGATATTGCTCTATGACTAGAATTAGATGATAAATATGTATGAGGTAACTGGAGAAGATGTCTTGTATGGAGCTGGGATTGACGATTGGTATCTTAAGTAATGTTTTCGCAAGCTTAGTACTTTTCCAGTGTGAAATTTGCACGCGTTACGTTTCTAGAAACGTAATTCTTTCACAATAGCGTAGATAAAATTTCAGAAATTATATGATCGATTGCTCTGAAATTTTTATAAATTATTCCATATATCGTATGCTATCTCAACGGTAGCAAATTTATATCTTTACGTTGTTTGTCAAGAATTTTTTTTTCAAATTCATGAAAATTGTTAAATTTTGCATCGTTCATAGAGTTCGTATCTTCTTAAACGATGATAGATGACGTCCAATAATCTTGAAAAGTCAATAATACATGTACGATAATCATAGGTAACCATATCAAAAATAGACCTATAAGTTCGATGAATTTATCTCGAAAAGTGTTACTCACCTATAATAACTTTTACAACCTTTTCTCATTTATAGTGTATTGCTTTCTACATTTTGTCTTTCCCTGTTTCGTTATTTTAATTTTTTTTTTTTTTTTTTTTTTTTTTTTTTTTTTTTTTTTTTTTTTTTTTTTTTTTTTTTTTTAATTCCTGCTTATATTTATTACGTAAACCGATCTGTAGAAATGTAAAAAATGAGCAGCAAGATAAACAACTATGAAGATTTATAAATATGATCTAGATTTTCGTTCATCATAGCGATATTTAACGGACCCCGAACCTTTAACAAGCTTGATTTATCACTTGGACGGTCGATTACTTTGGCCAGGTATGAATTTGGCCGGATGAAAAATCAATTACACATAGAAAAAAAACGTTATTAATTAATGGCCTTATCCATTTATTTTACGTGAATTTTCGTTAATTAACGTTATGATATAAACAACGAGGAACTAAGATATGAACGCCATAAATTAATAATAATGATTTTAATGATTTTACGTAAGTAAGTAAGCATGAAGTACGTTTTTTATGAATACTGTTAGATATAATATTGTATGCTGTTCAACAAAATACAGTATAAATAGTGTACATTGCCATTGAAAACTATCCAAACAAATACACTAAATTTTAAATATCGTTTAAAGGACTACCAACAACGTGTGCTTTGTATAACACAGTATAGCGACCTGACCTCGTAGGGTATCGAAACTGTTGACTATCTCATGTAGCCAGATAATTTTCACGGGTACCCTAACCGTTAATAACCGTAAGCCTTAATAATATTTACTAAATAATATTTACATACCAATTAATCGGGACCAGGTGTTATCAAATTTTATATCGTTCATGTGACTATAAAAATTCGATATTATGAGAATGAAATGTCCAATTTCGATCGAAAAACGTTCCATTGGAAAATATGGAAAGTATATATGGCCAATAGATGTCGGTAACATATAGTTTCTTATGACACTATCGAGTTCGTGCATTATCTGCAGCAATTTGTTGCGGTATCGCATATTCACCTAAATAAATTGATGTTGCACTGTGCGCAGAGGAAAATCACAAAAACGTACATGTTTATAGAAGAATGGAAGATCTGGTAGGTGTGAATGGCGTGAAGGACGTGAATGGCGGAACCGACAGGATTTATTACGAATTAGACGGCGAAGGCGATGCCGACAGTTCAACAACGCCACGCAATGTCGACCACCATCGTGATCGTAAGTTTGATTGTAATATTTTATCACGTCGTTGAACTCCTATATGTGTGAATTCTTTTAGAGAATAAAATGATACACCGAACGAATATTAATTAGTATGTGCGATGGCCTGGAATCTTTGCACACCACTGTACCATAAGCTATACATATTCCACTTTGTTGATCAGAAGATTTGAAGTACCTACGCTATTATTATTCGTACTTTGTTTACAGTAAAACATTTTAGTTATATCAAAAGCGTTATTTTTTTTAGCGCGTCTGCCGTATGGTCACCCATCAAAGCGTAAAGTACACTTTATTGAATATGATGTTGTAATTTTAACTCGGCCAAGATATGGACAAACATTTTCGACAATAATGTTGTCGCTTATGCTAGCGCTGTAAGTTTAAGTGCATAGATGTGAAAATTGTTGTCTTTCCAACATTTAGGTTTTTAAGGGTCGATAGGATCGTTGTGCGACGCTAACAACCGGTTTTGTTTTAACTGGCTTTGACAGCGCATGCAGAGCGTCTCCCGTAATAAATGTTCTCGCAGCTTAATAATAAGCTCGAATTGACAAATTATCCTATTATCGTTCCTTGCCGTACCTATTTACTTTTCAGACGCGTCGTTCGCATCGAGCATTCGCATCCTGCATGCATCACGAACGACACGCGTCGTTAACTTACTCTCTTCGTAGAAAGTATATTCGAACATTGTCTCGCCTGACCATTTTTGGGCCTTTCTGGAAACGAAAAATTCTTGCTGGACATTTAGGAGCATCTCTGAAGAAACAGCAAATGTTAAATGTGGCGTTATTAGCGCAGTAGAAACAAGGTCAGACATAGGATACGCGTTTATATATGAACTCTTCTTCGTTGCTTTACTGTTCCCTGTCCACTCCTCCAGCGGGTCCCACGCGTTTATACCGTTCGTTCAGATAAATGGAGTTCTACTGTACCATCAGGTAACGTTTTTGAAATTTGGCATAGAGCCTACATCCCGTTTGTGTTCTACGTCGTCCTCTTTCTCGCCTTCGCGAAGCTGAATAGTATTTTTGCCATCGCGCGAACATCCTCTGTCCCTTTACCGTTGCGTTAGCTGGACCGTTCGAGAGTTTTACTACGTGAATAGAAACGAGAAGATAACTCGTAGTCGTTTAATAATTATCCTGTTTAACGACGAAGAAGCGACGGTCACGTTTTCTAGTGTTTTTCCACGTTGTGAATGGTCGGTATATGAATGCAAAGTTCTCTGCCAATAAGCAGTGTATTACGTATTGGTGTATTCGTATAACAAGCCACATCGACTACATATGTAATTCTTCTACGACTCGCGTTCGGTCTATCGTTTAAGGTCATTGGGCTGTCAAACAAACGTGTATGCATTTGGTTGCTTCAACGTTTAAAAAACTGTAATAGAATTGGAGTGGCTTTGCGGATTCCGTGTGCAGCTAATGGATAACGAGCAATATTTGTTCGAGTATTAAACGGTTAGCACAGTCGTGTCATAACATGGAATAGTCTAACACTGTAGTTAACTTGACGTTATAAAATTCAGTTGTTAAACGAACAGCGTAATAACCAAGACGAAGAACTCGGTACAGCAGACGAAGCGTACATAGTAAATTGGTGTGAACTCGTTTCGAAGGTAGAACATCTTTCACGCGAGGACGTCTGTCTAGTATACAAACGTATACTGTATATAATAATACCGCAGTATCAATTTTTAGAACTTGAATTACCCCTTGAATTAGCATCGTGAGTGCTACGTGGAGCGTCTGGCAGTTATATATAAATCGAATCATGTCAAGTAGAGGCGTCACCTCGACGGAAAACGACTTTTTTCATTGCCTACCGAGACTACCCAACTTTCTCATAGATCCCGAGGATGAAGGTAAACATTGGTCTTTTCTATTTACGAGTTGCTAGGTTTATTTTAGGTTTATAAATATATGGCCAGACATCGGATAACTGTTATAAGACGAATTTTTAAAAGTTATGATCTAAGAATTGATGTCGTTAAAGTAAGAAACGTTGCTTACGGATAATCTTTGTAAGTGATACAATTTTTTTTTTTTTTTTTTTTTTTTATAATCGTTATACAAATAATAAAAATCTTTTTGATTATCGGTAATCGTCATCGATGACGATGAAATTTTATCCTGGTTACCATTAACCAAGAGAGATACGCGATATCATAATTATTTATCCTTATTTTATCATTAGTTGTCCTTCAACATTTTACTTCTATCCTCTATTACACGAATAAGAAATTATCTTATTCGTTATTCAGCTAATATTTATCATCAAATTTTATGTATAAATCGCAGTTCCGAAGGAGCTCAACCCTCTTCATTTTCTACTTTTAAATAGTATATTATCGACTACTATCGAAATGTCGTGAAAGACGAGCCTGAGTATACGTGGATAAATTAAAGTCAAACGTGATACGCTATCGCTACCTTATATACACATTGGCATATATTATTTTGCGCCCGTGTGGTTAACACACGTAATGTGTCGGTATCTGTGCCTTATCTTTACGTACTCGAAGAAACAGGGAGTTCTCCGCGACTATCTATGACGATTGACATTCGCGTAGTCGAGGTGTGCATAAAACCAAGTGGACTATCTATTTAGTTGAATCGTATCGTAGAAAGCATTCTTTTTCTTTTTTTTTTTTTTTTTTCGTGATATTCTTCAATTAAAGTGTTTGAAGCACGTACTTGAAGCGATAATTTATTCCGTCATCAGAACTCACTGATACCGGTATACATCTACTGCGTAGTAATTCATCGTTGTAGCAATTCATCTACTTCTCGATTTTGGACAATCAAACCTTTCGATCGTATTCCTTTACAACGTTATTTACGTTAAGGATCTTGTAAAAAATTTATGTCCGAAGTTGTAGGAAAGGTCTTCTGAGAATTTTACATCTTTGAAATTGTACGTTCTGGCTGTATCGTTCGATATAACTTTACGTAAGTGCAGTGGAGGTGCTCGAAGTGTGACAAAGCTAAGTAACTGGAAGCAATTACCGTTTGAAAGATTTCTCGTAATTCCCTAGAAGGAATCTAATCATGTATGAATCAACGTGGGAAACAATTAGTAAATCGCATCTAAATAGAAAAGGTGGGGATGAAAGTGTTATATATGTATCATAATTATTATAGGGTAATCGCACCTAATATGGAACGGCTGATTTCGAAAGTCTCGCAAGAAGAGAAACGTGCCTTTCCCCCCCCCCCCCCCTCGCCCTCCAACGAAGCTAATGTTAAAACGCGACAAGATTAATAGATATTCGTATGTTAATATTAGGTCGTCCGAAAAGTTCCTTTCGTTTAAGGAGATAACGGATGACCCATTTTGTTCTATCAAAATAAGACGTGTCTTTTACAAGAAAGACACTTTTCCGGACAACCTAACATATCGCGTACTATGCATAGATTTAAGAAAATTGAAGTCGCGCTAAAAAGCGTAAACAAATGCGACGAGAAAAAGACGCTGCCTTAGTTATATATAGCCTATAGAACTGATAGCTAGAAAATAAATATAACTCTGCAACACGATGTTGGCTGTTACGATGTAACAGCATCGTTGACATGTTCCACGCTACGCACGATCAACGCTGATTGTCTTTAATTGTATTAATTAATCGAGTTAATTGTAGATTCCATATTTGGTACATACCATATATGGTATCGCCTTGATGTAATCGAGCGTTCGATTAGCGGCTTCTGCTTTGGAAATTTCAGCAAGTTCAGCCCTGGCATCGAGCTTCTCAGCTATGTATCTTATCGCATGAGATACGAATGTATCTGTACGAGTGCGGGTACCCGAGTTATTTTGTCTACCAGGGTATCTCGTGGCAGAGTTGCCATCGTCAGATGACCCCCTTAATCGTATTCCCATTGCCACTGCCACTCGTATCGTATCGAGTCTTTGGCGAATACGCGAGCTTATGATTTTGTTAAGAGCGGCAGTGAGAGTAGGGGATAACCGTTCCTCGCGTACGATGTGAGAAACCTTCCGACGGTCTTGCTGACGAGTGATCCGCGTAGCTGGGTGTCTCAGAAGTTTGAGTTGTCTATTCACAGGTAAAATCATTGTCAGGTACAGATATACCGTATCAAGTAAAGTCTAATGTCATTTGGCCACAAAACGAAAATATTTCTTGCTATCTTTACAATTTCTTAATTGATCTTATCGAAATTTCATTATACAAATTACTCTCTTGAATTAAAACCGTTGGAACGTATAATGGCGTGATCAGCGTATCAGTGAGACCTGAAAGTGCGGACATTTCTATTTTAGCCGCGGAATCTTCTATTTCTGGCAATTTAACGATATTTAAAGTTTTGGCAATGCTAATTGAATTTAGAAATGAAAAGCATGATATAATTATAACGAGGATGGTTCGTACGATTTTGGCGTATGAAAAATCTGCAAATCGCGTACCTGTACACTTGCGCCAAGTGCCTCTATTGATCTCGTTTATGAAAAACGGCTTCTTGGCGCTTAGGACCAGTCTTTGGTCGAGTGCCAGGATTTGATTTATGAGCAATGAATTCTAAACGGAGAGTTTCACATTTTTGTTAATAATAATTGAATGTCTACAGATGATAAAAGCAGAATAGAAGCTCGTAGCAACTCACTGGCTGCTAACAATTGTATAACCAGCATATACAGAGAAGGCTCTGAAGAACTCATCCCAGTAGATCTGATAGGCCGATAAAGATCATCAATATGCAGGATAACGCGACTTTATCTTTCTGCTATTTGCGACGCCATGTAGCGAGAAATGTTTTCGACCGGACTTTAACACAGGTGTCGTTTAATACCGCAAATGACGATAAAAGAATTCCGGAAATAGTTCGTCTTCACAGCGAAACCAAGGCCATTTATTGCTTTTTCCATGAGATTGTACGAGCTTTACGTCCAATTCAACAAGCATGTTACATGATAGTTTTATTAACTCAATACGAGGCTTACGGTAGTAATAGTAGGTTAGTTTAGCCGACTTTGGTTAGAGATAACTGTTACAAATGATCAAAATGCTTTTGGTTACCGATATTACATTCCATTATTTTTATTTTTGATCCATTTTGATCTTTAAAACTACGCGTGTGGTATGGCATGTGCATAGTTATACTTTGTGTATAAATATATATGCATATCGTGTGTAACTATATGCGTAGTTTTAAAGAATGTGAATCAAATGAGAATACGCGAGCCAAGTACAAATGTTAATGCACGTGTGCATATGAAAATTCTACGTGTACTTTTGCTACATCATTAGTGACCATCGTCGGAGATATAAAATTCGCGTCGTCGTAGTTAACATGTTAACGAATGATTCCTGTGCGCGATTGAACAGCGCTAATTCTCGGAAGCTGAGCAGAAGGGAAAGAATGTGTACATATCTTATGAGGTTATGAGAAAATGTGCGGTGGCCTAACGCTTCTTGGGAACTGTTTCACAACGTTGGCGTGCGTGCGTTAACGGCGCTACCAGAAAACACGGTTGCGTTAGTGTTAGAGGTAGAGACGTGCATGTAGACCAGCTAGTGTGTGTGTGGTAGTGCGTGCCGATTCTACGACGTCTACCAAGTGCCAACTGTACGCTACAGTCAGTGTATTCGATACTCGCGACCAGTTAATGTGGTCAGTGCCCTCTGTACTACGAACTAGGAGTATCGCCTTTATTTCGTAGTTTATCCCCGCGTTTTTGACACATTTTTTGACGCATTTGACACGAAGAGAGCTGGAAAACTGTTTTGTGTTATCTTCCTTCGGAAACGGCAGTGTACCGCCGAGTTTTTGTGATATTATAATTGAAGAAATCGTTATTAGTATCAGTGGTCGGAAGCAAAGAAAGTGTGGTATTTATTTGTGTAAGATTTATCCTGTCAGAATCCTGATTTTCGAAATCGTCGATCGTCTGTGCGATAAGTTTTGCATATACGTATGAAATTCTCTTATTTTTGCTGAAACAAGAGACGTCGTTGTCTCAGATGTTAAAGTCACGTTTCTCGTCTTCTCGTTAAATTATTCGCGTAGCTGCCTCACTAACCAATATCGTTTCTCGGACATCATGGTTAACGTGTTTTTTTTTTTTTTCTTTTCTTCGAACCATTACAGGATTTTTTCCCTGAAAACTATTAGAAAAACTTGTTGAAGGATTTTAGTTTGATTTACAGTTACCTTGCGTTTTACTCGTGATATTAATAAAATAATCCAATGTTATCTATAATCTTATCTATAACCGTAACCAAAGAAAACACGTAAACGATTCGAAGCAATTTATCTTTGGTAATCGTCTGTGTACATACATATCTAATTTCTAGATTTTGGATACACTCCAAACGAAAGGAGGAGGATCGTAGGATGACTCATGCGAGCAGACATTTTTTTCTGGAAATAGTTATTCACGAACATCGATTTCGCTGACCGAAACTAGCAGAGCTACTATACAAGTAGCGAGGATTCTTGCTTAAAGAACAAAAATAGTACGCTCGCGATTGAATCGGGTGGTGCTGCGCAAAAAATGAAACGTCTGTTTGTTGACATACTCTTGTTAGTGCGTGCCGACGGTTTGTTACAGCTGGGAACTGTGCATTGGCAAAATTACTTGTTTGTACCAGTTGGTAGACAGCGTAAGACAGAAAAGAATTCACTGTATGTGCAAACAGCCATTGCCCTTCTGTCTCATGCCATTCTCCACGTTCTGTTCTATTAATAGAACTGTGCATTTTGGTTTTGTAAATTTGACGTAGGTCGTGAGTCGTGACGACTTTACCTCTTTACTTTATCAGTCCTATGAACGGAATATTTTAAATTCAGAATAACAGTTTTGATCGGGCGTTATTTCCGCAAACAATTTCTGCGTTAATATATCAGATATGTCTCGTCGAATTTGTAAAAAAATTCGTCAAAAGAAAAGCCTTTAGGAATATGTTTTCAAAACAAACTCTTATTAACTATCCTATAAGGCGTTTGTCTGATAGGCGTAACCTTTGTAGCGTAATTTCCAACACGAACATCCCACCAGCTACGTACATGTTGGATACATATTGGTTACTTTCATCGTCATATGTAAATAACCAAGCGATGTGATCTGAATCGTATTTTTCATTCCATGGTATACCTACGTATATGTGATAATACGTACGTATCGTTCGTTTCGCAATAGCTGTGAGATGATACGTGCTTTGTTTGTCACGAAAGCAGTGGCTTGTTTAAGGTTGACTGCTTTCTCGGGGAATTTAAAATAAAAATCTCATTAAAAAATGCCGTTATCTTAAACTCTAACCGATAGAGTTTCTTCTTTTTCTGTATAATATCATTCGCTCGTTCATTTCACTACTTCCTGTTTCTACTTCCTGTTAAGATTTAGTTTAAATCCTACAATTAAACTTTGATTCGAAACATTAAGTTTTCTTTAATCGCGCTGAATTATTCAGAACGATGTAGATCTTACGTAAGTGTTGTCGCACGGGCTTGGTGTAATTAAGGTTAGAATCAATTTTGATTTATCTGTTTTGGCTGTGTACGACCAGCCATCGATATTGATTACTCTTAACCCGGACAAACGAAACTTCTGTCACCGATAAATACCGAGTCGTAACTGAAAACCATTCCCCTTGTCAATAATGATTATTCATAACTGAAAACAGCTTCCGTCATCGATAATGGTTACTAGTAACCTAAAAAATTTTCGCCCCCATATAGTATTCACAATCAAAATCGTTTACAGGCAGATAATAATTCTTACGCCATAAGCACTTAAAAAATTTAGTTCATAAAAGTTATAGTTTATGGTTTCAGTTACTTTATTTATCAAGTTGATTATAAAAGCTGTAAATTACGAAAGGTGATTAAAATTGGGTACATTGTGAGAATGAACTTGCGCGTAAGTGCTCTCACGCATAGCCTCGTGAGCTTGAAACAAAGAATTTCGTTTTAGAAAGGGAAATATTACAAACGTGCGTAAATTTGGTTTACGTCGTTTATGATGAAAGCAAAATCAAATAACGATTGTCACGCTGTCAAGGTTGCTGGCTCACTGGCGCCAGAGAACCGCAACGTGTTGAAAGATTCGGATTCCCAAAAATAGTGCTCGAACTCGGAAGAACAACATACACTTTGATTTAACTTGACTTCAATATTGCATATGTAAACAGAAAGCTGTTGCAACTTCTGGTTGGACTTAGAAATAGACACTGCACGTTTATGCAAGTTTATGGTTTTATGAACACGAGAGGAAGAAATGGAGCTTGCGAGAGATTTTTCTTACCTATTATACAGGTTCATTGTTTTATTTTGTATTATACAGATTTGATTGAGTACAGGTACATTTTCATAAATTGTTCCTTCCAAACGCGAAGAAGTGAGAAGCTAAACTGAGAAATACCGAGAACATGCAAATATTTTTAGCAATATTAACGTTTACCTTTATTCAGATTCAGAAACACGGTTACACATACCCGTTTATTTTTGTCATGTTGCTTCAGTTCCAACTAATTACGTGCAATATATTTAGGTACGCATTAATCAAGTTTGCTGTTGCGACTTCTTTGAAAAGCGTCTACTTAAAATGTATGCTCGTCAAAATCAACTAACTGGTTAAAGGTCGACAGTTCCAGTATCGCAATTATCGTTTCCTTTCGTAATTGCTCGGTCAGTAGACGAACCGTTCGGATCTTCTATTGGGTTGGCAGTTAAGCGGTCGCAGATTTTGTCATTAGGCGAGGTATTGACAAAGTCCGCAATCACTTGGTTGCCAAGCAAATAGTTTACATGGAGAAATTTGTATTACTCGTTTCTACACGTCTAATACGACATATACATGTTTGATTACTATTTTCTTTTTTCTTTCTTTTTTTTTTATTTTTGTGTTTTTTGTTACTAATTGATACCGATTTCCATTTGCAAGTAAACAAGCTGCGACTATCTCGCAGACGATCGACAGATCTGAATAGAAATTAGGGAAATGACGTTCGATATTAGAATTTCGGCAAATATTTCTAGACGCGCAGAAGAAAACCGCACGATGGTGCTGGGTAGCGAAACCGACTACTTGTCTGGGTATAAGCGAAATTCTGTTACGGAATGGTTGCAAAAAACGGGGCAGGCGGAGAACGATGGTAATTTTCTCGATGCAACGTGTATGTTTGCCGCGTTCACGTTAAATATATTCGCGGTTACAGTGAAAGCGTTTTCTAGTTCACAGCGATGAAATACGCACGCTGAAACCTACTTGGCAATTTGCATTAGACATACATTTCTATGTTGTAGCGTACAATCTTGTTAACCAAGTCCCGAGGTATTATTGCCGCTAAACCAGCGGTTCTTAGTCTCTCGTTAATCGCGTTTATTTCAAATAATTTCCCGTTGTCGCGTATATAATAATCCCTGTTTCCACTTGACTCTGAACTTCGAATCCGTAACGTGCCTGAAATATTTAAAACATTCGTCAATCGGTCATCAACGATCTTCAAATTTGCAGAGAAGATATTCGGTCTAAATAAATGAAGATTTTTTAGGTACACGTGCTCCTTGACCGGTTAACTGCCGAGTAAACACGTCGAACGCAGTTAACTGATTAAATATTTTTTACTCGATTGGTAAAATAACAAGTTTGCGCGCGAGCGTCACACCGTGAAGAGTTCGCGACCGTTTGTGGCCCGCGGACCAGAGATTAAGAACCGCTGCGCTGGACTAAACTCGTTTTAAGGCATTTTGCACCCGCTTTCGAGGTATAATAATACCTTTAGTATTGAAGCTTTTTTCCCTACTAAAACGGGACTATGCTTTTCATTACAGGAAGCGAAAGTCCGGTGTTTGGACTGGATGGTGGCGGAACAGGTGCAGGTGGTGGAGCACCCTTGAGACTCGTACCGCACGAACTGCCCAACGAAATTTCTGCCCCCTATGAGGTGCCACAATTTCCGATCGAACAAATCGAGAAAAAGCTTCTCATACAGAGGCAATTAACCGTCAAGTAAGTAACGCGTTCGTACTTTTCCTCTCGAAAATGAACCTTGATTCACGCTAGCGATCATAGAGTATCATAGATCGGATCGTGTCATAATCAGACATCGATAAAACTTGTTTACACGCGAAGCAACGAGAGCAACCACGGTACAGGCCAGCCGAATTAGATCTGAAATACGCCAGTTCGTAAATTGTACGCGATCGCCACTAGTAACTGGTCTTCTTGGTTCTTCAGTTATTGTACTGGAAAGTTCTGCCGGTTTTTGTATTCTTCCACACGATAGCGATAGCGATAAGATGTATTTAGGACGACTCTTATTCCGTTTCTGTTTATTTCAGCTTATCCAGACGTTATTACAAATTATCTCTAAAGTTATGTAAAATGATGGTCTTCGTTTATCTTTTATGATACTGTAAATTAAATTCAAAAATTGTAAGAGCATGTTCGAATACGCGCGTGTGATCTTTACTTATCAAATTAATCTACTTAAACGTGTCACAATAACTCTATAGACTCAGTGTAGAGATGTTTATTTATCGATATAGATTTCATTATCACTACTGATAACTCTTCGATCACGTTCTATATATATATATATATATATCTGATTAATAACCTTAAGGCTTTTTACATCACGTAGGTCAAAAGCAATTGCCTGAAAACTTTTTTCCTTACGTTTGAGCAGTTTTCACTGCAACTTTATGAAAATGGTAATTTTTCTTGTAAACGTTTGAAAACCGAAGATCTCACGAGTTTGTTGAACAGTTTGATAAATCGATTTCCTTGCTCCAGAATTCATGAAAATTCAACGTCGAAACGAGGTCATTCTTTAACCCGTTGCAGTAGTTATGTGTAGTCGCGATGCAGCCCTTTTCAAAGCGTTACTGAGAATAGCGAGAGAAAAGCATAACGAAGACGATTTTAAACAGCCTTAAGCTACAGCGTTACTCGTATTCTCCAAAAAATTTAAGCTATCCTTATATCCTTATATCCTGACATTGATCAACAATTTTAGTGACGTAATTCCAAAATTGTCCGTTATATGTACATTCTATAATAACATTGTATAGGAAACGATACTTGCTAGAATAACATTTATTACAAGGCATACTTTAAAAGTAATTTAAAAAACCACAAAATGAAAAAAGACTTGCAATTAATCCAATACTCGTAGTAAACATCGATAAAATTGCTGGAATGTACTATACCTGACAATCTACCACTACCACTACCACTACCACTGCTACCGCCACTACTACTACTACTACCACTACTACTATTGAGTACAATTAATCATATGCTACATTAAGAATACAAGTATTATACTTTTGATACGGACTTAAATTAAGATAAATAATATATTTAACTATGCTTTTAAGATTACGTTTTAATTCTTCAGTTTAGGAACTTTTACATTCTCCAATTTGTAATCTTTTATTCGCTGCTGAGAAGAAATTTCCCTTTTCCATCGTCTAAAAAAGCCTGTAATCTTTTCCTGCGCTGGACGTTCATTCTAGAGACGTTCATTCCGTGCTTTTAAAATAGAAACGTACCGGGGTACATTTCCTTCAGGACATTCTATTAATGTTGAAAATTGCACTTTTATGCGATCCGCTTGCTTGCGATTCTCGTGTTGTCTTAAAAGGACGTAAATTTCATTGCAATGCGTTTTTATAGGCGGTCGGAATTTACGATCTCTTTTTAACTGCCGTCTATAATTGGGATTATCTACGAAGGTGCATGTACCTAATTCAATTCTATTCTTGGCTGTTACTCTTGTTAGTTCCATTCCATGCCTCTTGATGCGAGTGCTGAAGCTTCTGAAAATAAATTTTCTGTTGCGCTCAATTTCTATTACATTTGCTTGCTTAGGCCAGGTGGAGGGAAAAGAAAAGAAAGAAAGAAAAAGAAAAGAGAATAGCCGCCTAACGAAAGGTCAACAATCATCCATCATCCTGTATAATATTACATTTCTATCACTCTACGATTCGTGCGTTTGTTAAACTAAAACTTGGAATAAAATTTCCACTAGATGGTATGATTTCACGACTCGACTAATTCTTTCACATAATTTACCGTTAACATATTCTCGGTACAAGCACTATTACGTTTGCGATTAAAATGAGCGCTGGTAAAATTATCTCACACGATAGATCTTAGTTCGTATGCAGTAAAGTAGCGATCAATACTGCAACGCCGATCTATCTGGTTTAATCTGTTTAATCTGCTGTGTGTGTTACCATTGTAGCTGGTGTACTTTGTGTAATGTGTAAGATGTGAGACTCTAACTAATGTCGTGCATTATATATATTAGGATCAAGTGCGGTACTTGCTGGTCAAGGAAATCGCTGTTTTCCTTGCCCAGCAAGCTATTGTTTACCATAAAAACGCAGCAAAAGATCAGACAAGCGCGCAAGCAGCGCTTTATCCGGATACTCTGAAGCGATTACGTGACGCAGCGAGACGGAAACGGTCCGAGTTTTGGAAGAACGATGACTGAATCTATTTCGTGCCTCGCTACGACTAGCTGGCTCGTTCGTCGCACCTTATCCAGCAGTTTCTGACGAAACACGACGTTTCTGACGATTTCGTCAGCCTTCCCAGCTCTCGTGCGACTCCTGACTGTCCCGCAAATTGAACAATCCTTTAAAAGGAACGGAATTTGAAAAGATAATGGATATAAAATGAAACGCAACGCGACGAATTCCCTGTACTATCTAGAGTAGAGAGTAGAGTGCTATGAATGAACTTGAAAAGTTCAGCACCCATTCGAAATTCATCTGTTCGATCTTTTGCCATTGTCAGTCTTGTATCGTCAGGAACGGTGAACATTTTGAAATGGACTTGTTAGTTGGAGTCGTAGAATCGTGGCTACCGACTACCACCAGATGTAATTATCCTCGATCCATTCATACTCTGTACTTGGTATACGTATAGTAGAATACGTAGCGAACGCGTATTCGTTATCGGTCATTTCCTATATCGTTCTTTCGCCGTAACTCTTTGACGATGCTGCCAATAGCACGCATAGGTTAAACACGTTCGTGCTTTTTCCTAATCTCGTCGCGTGCCTACAACGACGTGCAACGGCAACGTTTGGCCGAGACAAAAACCGGGATAAACAAATACAGGATACAGAACTTTCTGCGGCGGAATATATAATCTAATTACAGGATAGCAGATCAGAGGATCTGCGATGGTTTCGTTCTCTGGCGAGGATCACAGCTACGCGTAGCGGAGCTACGCATAGCGCATCGTGGCGCGATGAAATTGATTTTCAAGAGGTGCATCGTGGCGATACAATTGCGTCGCCTGTTACCTTCGTGTTGATTCCTAAATCAAGATTGAACGAAAGCTTCTTTATAACGATAATGGAGCTACCGCGATTAATTGAAGCAGCGACAACCTATAGGGGCGGGGGGGGGGGGGCTAACATCAAACGAACTACGTCTTCGCAATATGGACAATGTGCGGTTGCTTGGTTGACAATGAGCGAGTGGCGAGATTCGGTGTGGCGCGACGATGATGGCGTGGCAGTGGCGTAGACGTGGGGAAGGGGTTAGGTTGGGGTTAGGTTCGCGAGCAGCCTTCATGGCCGGCCTTTCAGTAGTCGTAAGACCATCGCGGTGGTAGGAAGTGCGCGACGGTATGCTCTGCGTGCAACGTAGATCGTTTCCGGTACGCTACGAAGAAATATCAGACTCGTGTTGGACGACCGCATGATCCCCGGTCGGCTTTACGATAGCCTTTCATGACCTCGCCACGAGAATTTCCGAGGCTAGGCTATGTGAGTTAACGTATCGATTGACAGAAATTTTACGTCCGCGGACTCTCGCCGGGTTTACTACCTTCTCGCCGTGACACCTTCGAATTACGCGTTACAGATGTATCGATGAATGACGAAAGGAAACGGAAATAAGGCCGAGCCGCCGTCTCTTCCTGGTTAGACGTTCGCGTTCGCTTAGTTTCCCGTGCTGGTGCAACGATAAACCGTCGAGCGAATCGTCAACGGCATTTTGACGCTTAAACGCTTAAACACAGTGGCTCGTGAAAGCGTTCCAAAACTTACCACAGAATCCTTATGCGCACGGAAATATCGCGTACATTACGCGTGTACGAAACTTTTCGATATTTCGTCGTCACCGTAGACGAGTAGAGTAGACGAGTAGAGTAGACGAGTAGAGTAGACTGTGGATTTTCACGGAAATCCGTGCTCTCTTAATTAGGATATAGCCGAGACGAAAGAATCTCTAGAAACTGGGAAATTGATTTAACTACCGCGTATGATAGGAAGCGCTGTACTTTCGATGCTTTCTCATGGTTCCCGATATTACGCGCGATACGTGCAATTTTGTATTTTCTAATGAACGATCTTTGCATAAAGATCCGCGCGGTCTAGTCGTCGCGGTCTAACGAGACACGACTATTTATGATGCGTTTATGATAGTAAGATTTGAAAACAGTCCGGAAATGTATGTAGAGAGGTTAGAAAATATTTTATCGCGGACAATGAACGCTTGTTAGCGAAACATTAGTATGCAGGATGAATAAGTAGTCTTAGCCATGCCATTAGCGCGAAAGACAGTTTCGCTGCATATCGATGGCTTATTAATATAGCGAATAACTCGAACGAACAGTACGCTAGCACTACGTATCCTCTAGCATACACACATTTTTACAATTATTCGTCACATTTTATATAGTGACATAGACGTTTATTTGTTAATGAATATACATGTGATTAAGGAAAAATTAATACACAGCATGAACGATGGTCTTCGACGCGCGATCAGTGCCAAAGATAGTCTCGCTACATATTGTGTATTATTCATATAGCGGATAATTCACTGTTCTCGAATACGCTAACCTTTGCGAAATCCATAAAATATCATCTAACTTTTACGTAGATTTTCAGATTCGTTTCAAATATTGCCAATATAATCTCGGTCGTGTCCCGTTCCAGAGCCAATGAAGTCTCGAAACGTTTCGTATAATAATGAGCCGCCGTCTAACGCGAAAGTAGCGTAAATCCGTTTTCTAGCTATTTGGTTTAACGTCGCATCTCCGAAGCTTAACCTCGATTCTGTTTCGTGCAGGTGTGATATCTTCGGACTGTAACTGTACAGTGACTTACATAAAACAGGTGTGACGTTCTTTAATAATTATTGTACGTTACAGGATCGTCCTCCCGACCTCGTTCCTCGTTAATCAGCGACCGGCATTTTTGTGTTTACGTTAACGCTTTTGCGTTAAGCGACTCGTACATGCATGCATGAACATAGTTCCTAGGAGCGTCCGAATATTTTCATGAGCCACGTATACGTACATAGAGCACATACGCAGACGCGTGATCCGACGTTACGTTCTTTAACCAGTTAGCTGTTTTCGATGAGTATACCCGATGAGTATTCGCGAAGAAGTGGCAATATTTCGTGTTACGACGAGTATACACGTCAACCCGTAAGAAGCAGTCGCAATTTGCTGTTTAAATCGCGATCCGATAATCGCAACAGATAAATGCGGTAATAAAATTCAGAAATAGAACAGTCCTCTCGCTGCAACTGAATCCTATGTTGTAACAGCCACATATATTTTTTGTTTGGCGAGTTAACTCGCTTACTTTTTCTCACGCGCACTTTTTTGCGTACACGCTTTTCGAGTACAGCTAACAACAGCTAACTGGTTAATAGCTGCGGACATTCGTTCGTGACTCGTGAAAAGTTGCGGTAGTAGAGCACTACGCTTGATATCGCCGAGATTCCACGAGCGCGCTCTATGTAACAGGCTACGCACGTAGGAAGATGTACGTCGCTATGGAAATTTCGTTCCCCCCGTTTGCCGATCATCGACGCATTTTTCCTTTTCTCGTGTTTGTTCGTTCGGGTCGCGATGATCTCTTGCTGTCGTTCTCACGGCAAAATCGTTGCGCGTTCGTAGCGATCGTAGCAACATATGGAGAAATACGGCCGCTGCTCTACTCGAAACCTGCTATCTCGTTCGATCGCGAATAAATTCTGTCTGCGTCTTTTGTCCAACAGCCGTTGTACGTGCGATCGAAGTGGTTTAACAGTCGAACCGTACATGCGTTATCTTCGCACGATTTTATTCTGTTTGCGAACGCACACGTGCGGTACCATTTACGAATACCGTAAATATCGCAGATACGTTTTATACGCTCATTTCCCAGATTCTTACGATAAAGTCGCGACTTGAAACGTCGCGAGTAAAATCGAACGCGTTATTGCGCAGATATTACAGCGGAATTCCGACGAGCGGTATTATCCTTTTCCGAATCGTTGTCACCGTTTGTCCGGTAACGAGGAATAATGAAACGCACGATTGCCATCGATACCGTTCCGAAATGCCGGACGATGATCGTAAATATTTACATGTTTCGTGACAACAAGACGATTGAGGGGCTCAGCGAAGAAAGGCCGTATGCTGCAATTTATATCGACTCTTTGCTTTTTCTATTATCAACTATGTAGCCAGTTTCGTTGCCTTGCAGCGACGTAGCGTGTAACCTTTTGCGAACAGGATTAAATTAACCCTCCGTAGGCAAACGTATTCTTTTTCTCTCTCCGCGTTCTCTCCTACGTCAACCGGAAGATTTAAATTAAAGGGCAACCGTTTTACCAGACTTTGAAAATGTGTGGGAGAATTTCGAAATACCTATCGATACCTCTGTTGCGTTTCTCGTGCTTCCTATCGACACGTTCAGCGCGGGGTCGATACGCGTATCGAGGTGGAGGAGGAGGAGGAGGAGGAGGAAGAAGCTCTTTAGCGACGGCGCCGATGCATGTATCGACATTATTTTCTTTTTTAATATTTGTCAGCGGTCTTTCTCCGTGCGTTGTAGCCATTTCCTAGGGGAAACTAAGCGGGGAAAAACTGTTTTCCATTTAATGAAAAAGGATCGTTTTCAATTTTGAAATTTGAAAATTGTTTCGAATTTCGTGCAATACGGAACGTAGGTAAAATAGTTTAATTTCATCCGTACAATTCCAGCCGTGAAAAGCAACCCGCCTCCCAATTATTATTTACCCTGTCGCCTTGCATTCTCGTAATATTCATTTAATTGTCCATTTATAGCTAACTAATTATAGTTAACTAACGGTAGAAGCGAGAATTTTGGCCGGTACTTTGTACCGACTTTCCTCTACATCTAGCGGATGAAAGAAAGTCACGTTATTCCGTCTCCTTAGACAACTTGCAATGTAATTCTTACGTGCAATCTATATCTCTCTGTATGTGTTCCACTTCTTCATCGAAGCTTGACGAAAGTGGAGATATATACGAACCCGTCCATAAGTATTGGAACAAGTATTGGTAGATGGCATCGTAAGAAACGTGACGATCTTACTAGCTCACGAAGCAAACCGTTAATCGCTACCAGTTAGCTCGTCACGTGTGACGAATATCACTCGTCACAGGTGAAAAGTTTAAATCGCAATTTGGCAACTGCGATAAATATAAAATTAAAGTAATAAAATTAAACAATGAAAACAGTCGTTTCGTTGCGACTTTATTTCTATCGTTAGCAACGATAGCTAACTGGTTAATATTATAGATAGTACGCAGCACTAGTTTGTCAAATTATTCATTATTTATCGTTATTTGTCTTGTTGCAACGAGGCTCGCGTGTACGATCTTTGGTTTGGAAATTTGACGCTTGTTCCATTCGTTTTATAATTTGTGCTGGTATAACATGTGTTGTTTGGTTTCTGTTAGCTCTCTTATCTAGCGGATATAATTTTATGCTTGACGGTTGAACGTTTAGATCGACTTGTTCAAGCTGAGGACACTGAATCAATCAGTATTATAATGAGATATAAATTCCATTTCCATGCGTTCCGTGTGTTTTTGCCTGCCAACTCACGCGGTTCTTTCAACGTAGGCAACTTCCGTTTGTACAAAATCCTTTACATCCACGCGCCTTCGATAATTTTCAACGTGTTTGTTAATGTATTTTTCCTAATTCTGTTGGCACTTGCACCGCTTTTCTATTTTCTTGCAACAATTAGAACGTCGATAGTTTCCTACTGAACTCTCGTAATGAGAATTCACTCGATCGAGTAGTAGAGGAAAGAATACATCGCACGTGAACGCTAATAAAATATGTACATATTTGAAACGAACGAAGGCATCGGTCGCTTAGAAACGTTATAATCGCGTAATAAAACGTTCGGATGTTTGCCTTTGGTAGACGGTTTGACGCTTGGACGGAATATCGTGCAGTAAAAAGAGCTGTTCGAAAACGTACGTCGATCGGCGATTTGACATTAACTTTCTCGAAAGGGATTTACTCTTCTCCTGAAGCTGATTTTGTCGTCAACGTTTTAGTACCACGTATTCGCACGTATTCGCACGTATTCGCACGTATTCGCACGTATTCCACATCTGGGTCCCTCAATTGTAAACTGGCTAACGTTTAACCAGCTAACTAGACGATCGTTTGACGAGACACAACGCGTTATGGATGCGATGTGAGCTTAAAACGAGGACAAACGTAAATTAAAACCCGCTGGAAAGTTCACATTGATACGGAACGAACGACGGAAGTTCACGATGAAAACGGATAATAAAATATAACGGATAAGGAAACTGGAATATCGTTGTTTGCTTTGTCGAGTTTTGCGATAAGTAAAGAAAAGAGAGATGAAAAAGCATGCGACAAGAAAGGAACATTTGCTTATGAGAACATTTCGTTTTTCGGACGCTGTCAGCGTGCATGCAACAGACGTAAAATACGAGAGAAGGATCGTGTAACATGTTCGCTGGTGCGAACGAATCGAAACGATGGCTCAGGGATAATAGGATACTCTTGAGGTAAATTAAAATGCCGTCATCATGATTGCTCACACCTTTTAACCCTTTTAGGACGGGGCTTTAAAGATAGACGAAGAATGACCATTATTTCTATCACCCTGAAAATTTCTCTTGTTCGTACGATAATTTTCGAAGGAATCGATATTACGGGATCCGACGTGTCGTATTCTTCGTTCTCGAATCAATCGGATTGCTATGTGTTTCTTGTACGATGGTACGAGTGTTCTTTTTGCATTTGACGAGCGACTTTCGTTCGTCTTCGTGCGAAACGAAAAGTAATTAGGCTGTGCCAAAAGTTTCTTTCGTTTTATCAGGAAATAGTAGTAGATGCACAGCATTTTTTCTTTTATATTATTTCATCGAATTACGTATGATCCAACTTGTTCCACTACTACTGCTACTGCTACTATTACTACTACTACTACTACTATTACTACTACTACTACTACTACTACTACTACTACTACTACTACTACTACTACTACTACTACTACTACTACTACTACTGCTACTGCTACTGCTACTACTACCATCACCACGAAAGAATAGCGAGAAAACAAAGGCAGTAATAGAAGAGAATGGATCGTAACAGGGTAGCTGAAACAAAATAATGCGAAACAGAAAATGGGACGATCTCTAACAGTTAGCTCGGATAATTGTTGAGTTATGCGGTCCGACGACGCTTTTCGTTAATTGCGGTTGAAAATAGCAGAAAGATAAATTTAAGACGTTTCACCTAAACGTTATAAATAGCAAGATGAATTAAGCCAAGGGCTATTTTTCTTAGTATCGCTCTACGCGGATTTTTGAAGAAATTCAGAGTACGTTACGTATGTTCGCCGTTGCAGCGCGGCGATGACGCAACTGCAGAAAAAAGAAAAAGGTGATTTCTCAGGAGACGAAGCGAACGAGCTTGTTATAGCTCGTCCGATAAAACTCGCAATTGAATAACGGAGGAAATGTTTTACAATGTCGAGATAAACAACGTGGTTCGCATTCCCTCGGGTTTTACTTTTAGCTATGTTTACGACACAACTTACGCCGTTATTGCTACGAAGCGCGTCAGCTAACGACAAATATTTCGGTAGCACTCGTCATCGACAACGTTCGGAAAATTATGAAACTTTAAAGGAGCGTCCAGACGATCGATATTATCGTCAATATTTAAGGTTCTCAACAATATCGTACGTGGGAGACGCTGCGGATGATCGATATGCAAGGTGTTTGCTGTCCCAGTTTTGTTTCCCCGGCCAGACGCTGTCTATACACGTTCTACGGGCCGGGATAAGAAAAAGAAAAAGAAAAAGAAAAAGAAAAAGAAAAAAAAAGTTACATAAACGTGCGCCATTGGAAGCATCGTTAAAGAGTTATGAGAAAAAAAGGAAAGATATACGCAACGAGCGGTGACGAACGTGCATTACCACGACGCAAGGTATTAATAGATGAGAAACATTTGCATCTGGTAGTGGCCAGAAGCTATCGTGATTCTTGTACGACTTCAAGTACAAGTTCGTTTCAAGATGTTCAGCATTCCCGTCGATACGAGATTGGCAGCGGCGAAAGATCGAATTTATTACCCTTTGAAGTTCCTGGTTTATTACTCGTTGGATTTGCGGTTGTAGAAGTACATATTACGATACCTTCTGACTACTAAACAGACGTAGATATTCCTGATCTATTCCTACCTTATACTTATAGTAATAAAGAAAGTTCGTTGAGGTAAGGCTGGTTTGCTAGGTCATTTTATTTTATTTCATTATCTTTTTTCTTCCCTCCCCCCCCCCAGTTACGACTCCATGACGATGCTTCCAACGACAGGTTGATCATCCGCTGCGACGATAACTGGGAAAAATCATGATTTTAGGATGAACGAGATCGAACGTACCGAACTGTTCTGGTTTCGCGATGATGCGACGTGTAGCGGCACAGCTGTCTTCACGTGGCGAGTCTTCGAGAGCTTCGCTTACGGGATTCTACCGGTTGTCCGAAAAGTTTCTTTCGTTTCCACCAAGGAAACGATGGATGCGCACATTTCTTGTTTTATACTATTTTACCGAGTTTACGTACGATCCATTTTGATCATACGATAGACGTACATAGAGATATTAGAGACAATACGACGTACGATGCATAGAGATGAAGCGAAACATGTTGTGCATCTATTATTCCCTTAGAAAACGAAAGAAACGTAGCTCAAAATGTTCTGCGGATCTTGAACGACGTCGTGTCGTTGTTGAAGCAGATGCGCGATACGTTTATCGACGTTTTCCTCTTATCCTGACCTATAGAATGTATCGACAAGGTTGGGAAAAAACGAGGACGCCCTGTATATCGCCCTGTATACCCAGTACAACATCGAGAAACCTAAATATTGACAATAATATCGATCGTTCGTACGCTCCTCAATAACGAAGGGATCAGGTATGTCTGAGACTTAGCAATGCGTTTACTTGGACGTTTACGAATTTGCAGGTACGTCGCTATTGCGCTGAAACGGCGATATCAACTTTGTCGACAATTCCCATAGAATCGTTGCGACGATTACGGTTACCAACCGCGTTAAAATTATCGATTACACGTACTTTGGCTAGGCTTTGCGGTTTCTCTGTTTGTTTTTATGGTCTCTATTTAATTTCGACCATAGTTCGATTCTCTTTTCCCGCTGTTCCCAAGTAAACTTTGTATCCTTTCTCAACGATACCAACGAAGAAAGACGAATATTCCCCGCTTTGCAACCTTTGTATACTATTAACGTATAATGTAGATTATCGGCTATTCATTTTTGTACGTTCTAATCACTCTCGTCTCATTAATTACTCGACTCGAAACATTTTATCGCTATCGTACGTTCTAATATTCTATTACACTGCGTTATCCGATCGAACGCACTTACCTTACCGTTTCATTACCATTTGTTTCATCGTTTAAAAATTCGGCGATCGTGAAGCGAACGAAACTCGAAATGCGACGCCACCGATACGAATAAAATAAAGGTTGATTGCGATTTACGTGGAAGCGCACGGCCAGAAATCCTGCTTTGAAGGAAACTTAATCGCTCAATGATATTGAAATATTCGAGTCGTATTATATAAATATAGCGCATACCCGTCCTGAACCGGTTAAACAGAAACGACAGGTTCGATGCATCTAATTTAAATACGTTAGCGCGTGTTCAATGATTTTTCTTTTCTCGTCCGACAGCAACGCTATTCTTTCACATTTACGCACTTTTACTTCAATCGTGATTCATTTTTTCATCGTTATCTTTCTTCGCGGAGCAAAGACGAAATGCGGGGACTTTGTTCCGTACCAGGGCTTCTTAATCTGTAGGTCGCGACCCCGTCTTACACGAGTTACGTAACAGTATTACGGGGTCGTCGAAATTTTTGCGAATGCCACAATGTACCGGTGAAATGAAGAATGCCGATCGTCCGTCGTCAAATGATCGAGAAGAATTCATGCCAGTTATTGATCGACACGTATATAAACCAACGGCTCTTTGAAAAATCGTTCGAATGGATTTTTTTTCTTTCTTTCTTTCCTTTTTTTTCTTTTTTTTGTTTTTCCGGAACTAGGACAGAATTTTAAACGATTTCACGCTCGTGTAACGTCGTTTTATTCTACTTAGCTGTCGCGAAACGACGCAAATTTACTTCTTTGTCCCGATAAGTGGCAACGAGCGATAAAATTATCTCCGATATAACTCCGAGAATCGTTTAAGCTTAAACTCCTTTGATTTAGTCGCCGATTAACGCCGTTTTATTCGTATGTTTATCCTATGTGTACCTTCTCGTCTGTATAATTGGGGTCGCGAATAGGAAAAGTTTAAGAAGCGCTGTTCCGTACGAACGATAGTTCGAACGACGTAGGCTAGCCAGCAACCGTTTAAACGTTCCAGCTTAAAGTTCCAATTCGTCTCGTTAGAAGTACGCTAATGGTTTGTCACTGGATCGATTCGATTTATGGAACTGTACAGGGTTCGTAATTCATGGTACGAATGGGAGACGCCGAGGCAGATTCTATAGCCGAAAACAAGACGAAAATCGAGAACAACGAAATTTCGTTGGAGACTTCGATTTCCCTTTGGAGGATCGAGTTCGAGCATTTGTCAAGACGCGCGTGAATTTTCATCCACGCTGTTAATCGTCGACTGTTTGTCGCTGCGAGGGTATTGTCAGAGGACGACCACGTATTTCATACGTTGTACGGGATGAGCAAAACTACGCGTGTCGGTGCTGACGAAAGGATTTTATTAAGGGTTTATTAAGGCAGGCGAAGGTTGTTTGCTGGCGTGCCTGATTCCGATTTCGTAAATAATTTTGTGCCTTTCCGTAGAATACTCGGTATGGTAACACGACGTTGAGAACGTACGTTCCCATAAAATTTAACGAGCATCCAAAGATTCACCGATCCTATCAAGAATGCGATCAACGTTTTCTTTACAACATAGCAGCACCCGTAGCTCGTTAGTTGGTCCTTAAACAATAACCCGATGCAAATAACTTGATTTCCGTGAAAAGTTTTCTTACGTACTCGTTATTTTGTATCAATCTTTCACGGATTAGCTAATACACTGGCTAATTTATATCAGTATGTGTCGTATCTTGTCGTAAATACTGTCGACGCTTGTTCGTTCGATCGCGATTCAGGCTTCAACGTTTGTACGAGTGAAGAAATCATGTTCAGAGTATTCTTACAGAGCTGCCAAGGATTTAGAGGAACGTCGTAGCCATTATGAACCATCGCTCGGCCCCGGTGTTCCCGATGACGTCGATCATATCTTCAATCTCGAGGAAAATGATTTCGTGCCACACTTCCAGAGGGTCTCCATATCCGGCGAAGATACTTCCGGGGTACGTTAAGACCGAATCAGGTAGCAGCCGTTTGAAAACGTTGGTAGTATTAGTAACGCTCGTAAAAATGATAAAGTTACGATCGTTGGACGTACTTTTGGTTCTTCCAGTTTCCAACCGTGTCTTTTATCAGCGGAACACCTGTGTTATTTCTTTCGAAAACGAAAGCGACTTGCGCGACAATCCGATATTAGATGCATGTGTCTTTCGTCGGCGAAATAACGGTTATATTAAGAAGACAATAAATAGAAGGGTGAATCTCTTTTGGACACCGAGCAACCGAAATGGTTTCGCTATCTAACTCGCCTCTCTCCAAAACCTGCGAAACTGGAAAAAGATCGGCACGCTTTGCTCTCAACGAAATACTGTTACCGATTGATTTTGTCAATTACTCGTCGAGATATTGCGCCGTTCCATATATTAAGCGCTGACCCATATTAGGTACAGTTGCCATACGTTGTGCTTGAACGTTTGAACGTTTCGCGAGCGTTCCGCGCCACTTTTTGCGAATCTGAATCGCGAAGGAAGAGCCGCGAATACGTCGTCCAATCATCGTGAAAGTATCAAACCAACGATTATAATCATCTGAATGGAATGGAATTAATCGTTCATTCGTTAGTTTCTATTATTACTGTGCTTCATCCTCTATTTCGAGCAGCTGTCGATTATCGTTACTCGGTTGTCACGTGCCGTAACCGACAGAACAAATTGATCAAGTCCACGCGTAAAATCTGTGTTACGTAGAAGATTATTGCTCTTTTGAGATTTCTACGATAGGAAGCCTTAAAGAGCGCGTTGCCTTACGTAGCAAAACCTGTGTTACGATTTCTCTCTTCTTCCGTAACCAACCCTCTGTTCCATTATTTTTTGTAAGAAGCTCTTTTAATCGCTACACGATCGTATTGTACGATGCGCAACGGATCTAAACATCGATTTTAGAAGATTTTAGATTTAAGAAGCGGTGTTGACGACAGTTATAAAAAAAAATCCATGATTTATCGAGATTTGTAAAAGTAACGATACGGCATACGATATACGATATACGATATACGATGCAGTGTATACCTTTGGCACTACACGGCAGAACCTCGACGAAATCGTAGAGAAGATTTTCACACGTAATCGATACACGTATTTACGTTCAATTAATTATTTAATCAGTCGAGAACGTTTGATTGATTTAGCTTTAGCGATATCTCGCTGTCTACGCCTCGATGTTAAAATTTCGAGTTAAAATCTTGGAAAATACGGAGTTATGGTGAAGTTGAAAGCATCATCTCGGATAATACGAAACGTCGGATAACCGAGACTCCGCTGGCATATATTCGTCGAGCTATTATATCGAGTCGTTGACATCGAAATTTCGAGAGTCAAGCGTCGTACGATAACAGCATGTCGGTGAACTCGTCCTGATATCAGTTACAGCGATACGAAGCCGAAAATACCGTGTCATTTAAAAACGTCGAGGTAACCGCGAAGGTCGAATGTAGCTTGTGGAAAAGACAACTTTCTTCATACGGCGGCTTCATAGCCGAAGAGACGAAACGTCGATTGACCTTTATTTGGAACATCAGATTTTGTCAGACTATCGGAAATAGCCGAATGATCCTGACCACGGTTACATGGTACACCGTGTGTATAATTTTATATAAAATGTCGGACACTTTTTTAAAGAAATGCACAAACGGAGGCGAAAGTTGTATAAAGTTGCAAAACCTAACTAAAACATCGTGCGTTTGCAGGTACCCTTGGAAGATCTGCAGCAAGCGTCGCAGATGTTGGTTCAGGCACTGGCAATACGTGAAAAATATATGAATAATTCGAAACAGAGCTTCCCTTCTATAACATCGCGATTTCTACGTAGCGTCGATAAGAGGCCGGTGAACAGCGACGACGAAGTTCAACACGATGATCGTAAAGCCATCGCAGGTATTCATTTCAAATTCACAGAGCGCTACTACCTTCTTAACGCCTGACGATCTTTCTCTTCTCTTATCGAAATCCCCTTGTACGCCTTGTACGTCATGTAAGTAATGTTCTCGAACGTCTTGAATGTTCATGACGTAAAGTTACTTTAACGTATCGTTTCCCAAGGTAAGAGGTTGCAGTTAGAGGTCGAAAGCGAAATCGTGGACCGTTTGGATCCGACGCATACGCACTGATGCACTGATCGAAGACGCGCCTATGAAAGGTCCACCTCCCTTGTTATCCTTCTTATCCTTTGTTTCAAACCCTCTTCAAGCACTGGCTCGGACACAGATTGGCCAGTACGGTAAGCGAGTAACAAGGAATTTAGACTATCGTTGAAGTCACCGACTACGGTTTACCTATATCTCAGTTTTCTCAGCGACGCCAAATAACTTCACCGACGATAGCTTTCGCCGACTGATAGCTTCAACCCACCGACGCTATTACCGCAGGAAAATGGGAGAAGATTTTTGGCTTGGATATGTAGGCAGATCGTTGCAGATAGATTGTTATAGATGACCGGATTAAAAATATCAACTGAAATCCAATACAGAGCGTACAAGAGCATCGAAGGGCAATTAAATTAATTAAATTTGGTTCGAGTACGGTCAATTTATGTATGATTTGAAACGAGCCAGTTTCAAAGTTTTAAGTTTAAGTAAATTTTGACACGTATATTTTGAGTAAATATAGTATATACGGTACGCTTCACTGTGCGTCGCAAGAGAAGTTTCGTCCAAACGTGAAAACGAAGCAGGTGATAAGCTTGGCAAGCGTCCCGATTCTAGCGCAAACGTGACAAGTTGCTAATGAACTCCATTAAAGAGACGCATCCGATAAATTTAGTGAAAGAAATGCTGTTCCATTCCTCCATTTGGCCGGAAGATCTAACAATTCGGATGCACCCGGCTGAACCGTTTTACTCTATCGCTTTGCGAACGGGCAAATTGTTCAGTATCATGTTGTCTACTTGTTACTTGCCACTTGACTGGCCGCATATGAATCTTAGCAGCCTTAACCCTGCTGCGATCAGCATGAATCTTGCTTTCAAACAACTTCGACGGACAAAGATACTTTAACGTACAAACGAAAAGAGAAATCATGCACGTGAATAATGATCTTTTTTTTTTTTTTTTTTTTTAATATTTCCCTCAGATTTGTTTGAAACGCTCTCTAACGATAGAAAGATAGAACTGTATCTGAGATGATCCAAAGGACAATTGCAGCAGGGTTAGATCGCATTCATCTTACATAGCACACGTTGTTGCTTTTCTGTCCATGTATCGATGCTTATAAAAAACGTTGAAATTTCCCAAAGAATAAATGAAGCACTGTGTTACCTTGCAAGTAATTGCATATCGTAACTCGAGATGAATGATGTTTTTAATACTTGTCCTCCCTAAACAATGTTACTATTAGATCATCCTGTGCACGCACCTGCATCTCGAGGAGATCCGTGGCAATGTGAATTTCCTATGGCAAAGAATTACATAATTGCTCCCGTTAACGGTGTCTTCAATATGTACGCTAATGAGGAAGATTTAGCTAATGGGAAGCCAGTCCCTTACTCGTATCCTGACTTAGCCACTTTTGTCAGGGACATGAACCTTCTTTGCGCGATGATCGCCGATGGTCCATTAAAATCTTTTTGCTACAGAAGACTGAGTTATCTTTCGTCAAAGTTCCAACTGCATGTGTTACTGAACGAGCTTAGAGAACTTGCCAGTCAAAAAGCAGTCCCTCATAGGGACTTCTATAATATCAGGAAGGTTAGTAGAAGGGAGAGCCGGATGTACTTACAACTTGCAATTAGCGGCAAACAGATTACATTACGGCTTTACATTTACAAAATTTCGCTATTTTGAATACCGAATACCGACAATACACTTTTAAGTAGATTGAATGAAATGTTTGCTCTATCGAATTCAGGTTGATACCCATATTCATGCAGCATCTTGCATGAATCAAAAGCACCTGCTCAGATTTATCAAGAAAACCTTGAAGAATCACGCAGATGAGATCGTCACGTACTCCAAGAACAAAGAAACGATGACTCTACGGGAGGTATTTCAATCGATGAATCTGACGACTTACGATCTCAGTGTTGACATGTTGGATGTGCACGCGGTAAGTTTCCATTGATATACCCCATACGTATGGGAAGATAAATTTCAGAATAAAACATTCGCCCGCGCTTTACCTTTTTCTTTCAGGATAGAAACACGTTCCATAGGTTCGACAAATTCAACGCCAAATACAATCCAATCGGTGAAAGCCGCCTGCGCGAAGTGTTTCTAAAAACGGATAACTATTTGAACGGTAAATTTTTCGCAAGAATAATCAAGGAAGTCGCCAGCGATCTCGAAGAATCCAAGTACCAAAATGCGGAGCTACGTCTATCGATTTACGGCAAAAGCCCAGAAGAGTGGGACAAATTAGCAAAATGGGCAATTCAGAGCGACGTATATTCGGACAATGTGCGCTGGCTCATTCAGATTCCTCGGCTTTAGTAAGTTATTTAGCATGTATTCGATTAATATCTCCAGCTAAAATCATTCTAATATCTGCCGTTTCCATTTAGCGACATTTTTAAATTGAACAAATTGCTGACAAATTTCCAAGAGATAATGAACAACATCTTTCTTCCTCTTTTTGAAGTAACGAATGACGCTAACTCTCACCCAGAGCTACACAAATTTCTCCAATACGTAAGCAGATTTTTAACAATAAACGTTAAATGATAATATTTGGAATTGCCTTGGTATTTTAGTATCATCGATATTTTACTATCATCGATGTTATAGGTAATAGGATTTGATTCAGTTGATGACGAGAGCAAACCTGAAAATCCTTTATTCGATAAAGATGTTTGCCCACCTCCAGAATGGGATGACGTTGAAAATCCTCCTTATGGATATTATCAATACTACACTTACGCCAACATGACCGTCTTGAATCATTTTAGAGCGTACGTATATACACTTTCTGTGAACTAGTAATTGTTGGTGTTAGCTCTCTGATTCGACAAACATTTGATGTAGAGTATATTATTTATTAGGGAACAAGGTTTAAACACCTTCGTCCTCAGACCTCATTGTGGCGAGGCTGGACCCATTCAACATCTTGTCTGCGGCTATATGATGGCAGAAAATATCTCTCACGGCCTTTTACTTCGAAAAGTGCCAGTACTACAATATCTATATTATTTAGCACAAATTGGGATTGCAATGTCGCCTCTTAGTAATAATTCTCTTTTCTTAAATTATCATCGTAATCCATTACCCGAATATTTAGCAAGAGGATTGTGTGTAAGTCTTTCCACGGACGATCCCCTTCAATTTCACTTTACCAAGGTCAGCGTGATGTAAAAATTGCCCGTTTATTCGTTTATTTATTCGAAATATTTCTCGCTTACGCCTCTTTCATTTACGTTATCTAAGTTGATAATAATATCTTTTTGTAGGAACCGTTGATGGAAGAGTACAGTATTGCTGCGCAAGTATGGAAGCTTAGCTCCTGCGATATGTGTGAACTAGCGCGTAATTCCGTGCTTATGAGTGGTTTTCCACACAAGGTATGCGTTCTACGGCTACTCATAAGGTAAACAAATTAACACTATATAATCATTTTGCCTTACTTTATAGAGTAAACAATACTGGCTTGGGCCGAATTATACAAAAGAGGGCGTGGCCGGTAATGATATTACGCGAACGAATGTGCCGGATATTCGGGTGGCCTATCGATACGAAACATTAGTCGACGAATTGTCGAATATTTTTAAAGTTGTCGAAAAACCCGAGGCCGTTCCATTTTAATCCATAGCGATAGTACAAAGGATCCTTGAACATAATATAACAATTGTCCTGCAATTACAAAATAGTATTTATCAAATTCGACGAAACTGCGATGAGAATTATTTATAAAATGAATCTTGTAACGTAAATAATTATGCGATGTATGCTAATAATTGTTGTCAACTTTTAATGATACTTTTGCAAAAAAAAGGTTGTCTTTTGTCGGTTATCAGTTAAATTCCTTACAGAATCGCGTATAAACTAATCTTATTTATAGACATCGCTCGATAATGTATATTACAGTAATGTTAATTGCATGATTTATACGTGATAATTTCCCCTTTAAGATGTTTCGGTAGACGAAAAAGAGGTTATTCTTAAGAGTAAATGTATAAACACTAAGTTATAAGAAAACGTCTTTCACTCAGGTTCCAAAATTTTAATGTGAAACAGGGAGAAATTAATCTCAAATTTTTCATATACGTTGACCAATTTAAAAATAGCTAGACATTAGATGAAATTCCAATTTCAAGTGTTACTAATCTTTATTACATACATGTATGTGAATTAAATTAGAATTGAGTATCGTATTAACTTTGTGTAAAAAAAGAAGAAAAAAGAAAAAAAAAAAAAGAAAATGTAAAATATTACAAAGCAGCAATTCATTTCTCATATTTTAGTCATATAAAAGTATGTCAGTTCAGTCTTTCCAATTTTAATGTTATTTAACTTACCTTTTTGTACATTTATACAGAAATTGTGTATTCGTTTTTAAAAAATATGTTTAACTCGGATATGGTTAGTTTACTTCGAAGTGATATTTTTCTGTATAATATTTATATAATTTTCGTCCTTATTAATATTAAATTGATGGCACTAAATGTAGTACCTCTTGTAAAATAATTAGATTTATAGCAAACATACAATTTATTTTCAGATCATTATTATATAATCATTTCCTCCTTCGTTTTTCAAAGACAACTTTGTGATGAACGAGCTTTTACTGGCAAATATATGATAATATATCAACATTCGTAACGAATCCCTAATAATATTGAATATAAATTGTTGCTAAATAGAAAAGATGTATGTATTGTATAAGGTATAATCTTATAAAGCAAAAATATACTTGTACCGTCAAAATAATGTTGTGTTTAAGCTTAAAATATTTTTACACCCCATGAAAACATTCTTGGATAATGCCACAAATTCAAAAGCTTACTGATTTTACGAAATAAATCATATTCATATAAGGTACCGAAATTATTAAAGAACTATAATAAATGTATAATATATATGCATATAGAGTTCTTTAATAATTAAATGTTTTGTAGATAAAACAGTGCATACATACATGCATATGTACACACACACACACACGCACGCACGCACGCACACACACGCACACACACACACACACACACATATGTATGCCTTTTTATCTACAAAATTATAATTAATAGTGCAAATAAAAAAAATATATATATGTATGTATATATTCGTTATATAGTTTAGATTTGATAATTTTTATGATGTACTATATATACGTTATAGAAAATGTAGAAAATAGCACTGTCACAAATGGCTTCACGTATCCTCCTTCTTAAGTAGAGAAAATATATACATATTATATGCACCTGTCTTACACTTATCTAATTTAAGATTAGGGCTATAAATAAATATAACAAATATCAACATTTGTTATTTGTTCCTTGCAAATTTTCCATCCATTTTGTTATTGTAACTCTCTAATCTGATCGCTTTTAAATTAACGATTAGATTATAGATTGATCGTAGAAGGTTGTGAAGTTTATTCGTGTAATAGAATTATCAGATTATAGATATATAAGATTCGTAGAAATCATGTTCTATGTATATATTTAAAATATTAAAATCACTTCAAATTGTTCATTCATAAAAAATTTCGCTTACGTAAAATAAAAATACGCAATTAAGGGAGAATAATTTATATACTTGTTATGTTTTCAATGATACACATTATAGACAAACAGATTTCACAAGATAATAGAGAAAAGTCGTCTTTATTCAATAGTTCTAATAGATGTAACTTGAAAAAAAAAAAAAAACAAAAATGACTCTTTCTTCTGTTTTCTTATCGTTACAATTATTACATTCATTCATAAGGCATTTTATTCGCTATTATATCATCTACCATATTCGCTTTGCTTTGTACAGTTACATCAAACAACATATAACAATTTCTAGCAATTTTATTTATTATTGGGCTTTTTTAATCTTCTCCGTAGGTCGTACACTTTCCCCGATTTTTGGTAATAATTCTGTAAATATTACTGTTCCTAGAAAGACTAAAATTGTACCAATCCAGTGGTACAGTGTGAAAGGATTTTTAAAATATATTATAGAAAAGATTAGAGATAAAAATTTTCGTAATGTTATGACTAAAGTCACCGTGAGTGATGTACATTCTGCTGTTAATGTAAAAACGGAACTAATGCACACATATCTAAAATTATTGTTAAGGATTATAAATTATTAAAATATGATTGTGTATATTGATCACATATCTAAATATTAGTGAAAGGATACTGCGTGAGAACATTTCCTATAAGATATAGAATTAATTTTGGCATTTGTAGATTGATAATTGATATCTTTATTGGATCTGACGCTAGAGCATACACGAAATGATCCCAGATATTGGGAGCCAATGTTAAAAAAAATGGTAAAGGTAGTAAATGCTGAAATCAGATATTTAATTATATATATACGTGTGTGTGTGTGTGCGCGCGCAATATATAATACGTATATACATTATTATTTACGTTATTTACTGTATGTTATATCCAGTTTAAATGCATACACTCTATATAAACGCTTTGGAGGAGAATCCGAATTAATCAAGTTTCTCTATTAAACGAAACAATTCTAATATGAGGATCTTTTCCATATCTTGAAAAATTACAGAGAAACAATGATGTATGTATATTTAAACTGAACATATTTTCTATGAATTTGTAAATGAGATAGGAAATTATACCGTGTAATATAAAGCTTCTCTTGGATTTTTTCCATACTTTTTATGCAACACCTCTTGATAGATACCCATTCTTGCGGATACAAATAGTGCAATTGTCAATAATGATATACCTAATATCCACCAAAACAAATCATCCCATGGTGTTGTAGGTACTTGTTCTACATTCTTGGCTTGCAAAGATTTAATTTCCTTGCCGCTAACAATAGTACAAATAGCGATTCCAAGAGTTATCATAAATACTGACAAATATTTACTAAAAACATATCTCTTCTTCAAAATAATGATACCCATAATCATATTAGCTATTAGAGAACCCTAAAATTATTGAATATGAGACAAAAATTTCTTGGGAATTCAAATTTTGTAATATACTTCATATTTAATTACTTACAGCTCTGAATATCATATGTAATGGCATGGGTATATTAAAATCAAATGCATAATTATTACAAACATTTGCAACAAAAAACATTGTTACTAATATAAAGTAATCTTTTATTCCTATATTGGGCTTTACAGTCCCGCATTTTGAAGTAAATAAAAATCCTTCTATCGATATAAAAAGGAACTGTGCAAATGTAATAAGATTTCCACTGCCTGGATCATCCCTGAGAAAGTAATTATTTCTATTTTGCTGATAATAGGTAATGTTTGATTTAGTATTTCACAATTCTATGCTATATCGTTATAAAAGATGCAAGTTGTTATTAACATAACTTTGAGAGTGGTATATGTAAAGATAATATAACTGAAAAAACAAAATGCGATACTAACTTAACAAGAAGTTCCAGGAAAACGACGTTGCTACAACAACCGAGGAACACGCACAATATCGCAATAGCTGCACGCATATTTTATTGTTTAATAAATATCACAGGGTTTAACCTAAAACCATCGGCGATAGGGCGCTCCTTCGTATTACCAGCGGTATTACTATTCTACCACAAAATTATGTGAAACGTGTTGCCTAATAACTGGTTGAGTTATCAGTAAGTCACGATACATAATAATCTCACGTATCATTTAAACGTCACATAATTTCTTCTACATATATAGAAGAAAATAAAGAATGCAGTGTCGGTACATATGAAGGACTTTATTTATTTCATGGTCGTATACAACTAATGCGACCGTAATCTCTAATAGTCTTCATACGTGCTACAACTTAATAGACTAATGTGAGTTATGTATCTTATATAAGATACGTCTTACGCAATAAATGTTCAAATCTATGTACAGCGAGAAATTTTACTTCTTATTTTTAATAAATAAAATTGTTTTCTACTGGGAAACAGTGACGATAGCTCTTGTTGCATTACCAAAGCTCTTCTTAGGTATAGACAAAATTGAGATTCGAAGGATAAAATTCAAAAGTATAAATTCGGAAGGATTCAAAAGTTAAAAAGAGAATCGGCTGCTTTTTTCTAAACTGCGTTAAATAAAGATCGTGTTTGAAAAAAGGCTGTAGAAACAGAACACGGGGACTGTATAAAAGACTGATATTTGAAGCTGGCATAAAGAGTGAGATAAATTATTATAGAAATATACTAATGTATGGTATTGTGTGCGTTATCATTATCTATTATCTATTTATTAGTATGATGTTTAAATTTTAATTAGTTTAAATTGTTAATTACTGGTCTTTAAAGAATGACATTTGTTTTCAACAGAGACTCTTAGACGACGCGGTATAGGACATTTTTCCATCTTTTTCTATTTGTGAAAATTTTTGAATTATTGAAATATATTTATTGATAACAGTACGAATAATGAAATAATATATCGTAATCGTATTTTTACCAATACCATATTTTATTGAATAATAACAGCTACACTCGTATAAAATATAAAAAACATTTCATTAGGAACGTAATTTTATTCGTAATTGTTAATGAATATTGCCTTAAGTATATTTTCTATTCATCAATCTTACCAATTCAAGTATTCGGATGAACTAAGTTAGCGCGCGCACATATGTGGAAATAGACGCTCTTATTGGTGAGAAATATTGCAAAGTCAAATCGAGCATTTCTATCGGTGTAAAATATTGCAAAGTCAAATCGAGCATTTCTATCGGTGTAAAATATTGCAAAGTCCCCACCACTCGCAATTCACGAAAGTCGCATAGCGCGGGATGACATTTTACTGTTAAAATTTGTTGGACGAGCATCGTTACGTTATCCAGTCATTATTATGTAGCACTTTTATTTCGACGTTATCATCATTTCTACGCTTTTGCATATCTGCGTTTTACATAATTTTACATAGCTCACTTTTATTTAATCATTAATTAATCACCATTTTGTATCAACATTTTAATCGCCGTTAAATATTATAAAGTGCTTCTGACACTGCTAAAGACTAACAGGTCTTGCTTATTTCGTTTTGTCCAGCTATTAAGGATATAGAAACTAAAATATAGATTTTGTTGTATACAATTCAAGTTTTCTAATATGATATAACATATAAAAGAAATTTCTTATCAAGATAATTTATATTATGTTTCCACAACATTAGTTGTTAAAAATATATCATACGTCCTTTTCCCGCAACAGTGATTAGAACATTTCCCCCCCCCCCCCGAATAATAATTAATCTTTATTTTATAATTGATTATAATCTTTTTCCTTTCTAGCACTTTTAAGCACAAATATTGTTGAGAGCGGCATATATTAATTCCAATTGCGTAAAATGCCACCGAAAGCACGAAAGGTTATATTTTATTAATTCGTTTCTCTTAAATTTTTGCATTTTTAAGCTTATGGTTGGATATCAATATAATTGAACCATTCACATAATATAATACAAGAAACATGTTAATGTTATTTTCAGGAATCGTTAGTACTGTTAATAAATATTGGTATAACAAATCCAAATACAGAAAATGATCATACCTTATTGGAGAAAGCAAAACATATTGCCAAGCGAAAAATTCAGAAAATGGTATTAGAAAATCTTAATTTAATGTTATTTACTTTCAATTATTAATATTTGGTGTTTTTTAGATTTTCTTAACACCGAAAGATGAAGTTGCAATAATGTTAATGGGTTCCGGCGTTACGAAGAATCGTTTGGATACAGAACACGTAGAAGAACTTACGGATTTTCAGATTCCAAATTGGGATCTTGTAAAAAAATGTATGGGTTTAAAAGGTACAAACCATTGTTCTAATTGGATTGAAGCGCTTGAGGCTGCGGTGTTACTTATGAAAGAGAACACGTATGTTTAAATATATTGCGACTGTACTTGTGGAAATAATGAAAATGGGAGTATTCCAATTCGTGTTATAATATCAATTACAATATATTTCTTATCTTAGTTTGTCTTCTTCTACAAGGAAAATCATTTTGATGTCCGATTTTAATGAAGATCCAGATATTATTTCACAGTTTCAAGCGGATGCAATTGCAGATTGCCTTTCAGCAAACAAAATTATATTAATCACACTGTAAACATCTACTTATATAACTTTGTTATATAAATTACTTTGTTATATAATTTAATTTTATTATTTTATTATTTTCAGATCAGAATCAACTATATCACCTGCTCCTACAATTAGCGAAACCCTTCTTAAAGATGTCAATGAAAAGGTTTCATCTATTAAACTATCTATTTTTATGATATATTACTGTGGATCATTATACAATTTATTCTATTTACTAGATTAATGGTCACCATATAACATTTGATAATGCCATATCAGATATGAAATTTTATACACCAATACCATCAAAACCATCCCCATCTTATTATAGCTTAGAGTTACTTGATAAAAAAATACCAGTTGTTTCTTATGCTAAGGTAAGGAGAAACTGTGGAGCAGGAAATCGTTTATGCTTATTATGCTATATTATGACTGTTGTAGTTTAATATTGCTGCTTCTACTAGGTAAGAACAAGAGAATTTCCATCGTGGAAAAAAGCCAAAGGTAATCAACAGGTCCGATCAGAAACAAAGTACCTAGATAGACAGAGGGTTTCTTATACAGCAGATAACATTCAAAAAGGATACAAATACGGAGGAGTTTTTATTTCAGTACCTGGTATACATCATATAATTTATTTTGTATTACTATAAATATAAATATTATAATCAATATATTGTCATAATGCATATATTTTATTGTAAATGTAGAGGATTTAGAGAAGAATATGAGGCATAATGACAGCGAAAGAAGTTACCGAATTTACGGGTTTACAGACAGGAATAACGTTGATTTGGAGTATTTTTACAAGAGCTCCAGTTCTGTTATTTTACCCAATAGTGAAACAAATGTATGTCTTAATATTTTACTTGCACCAAAAGAATTTCGAATTAAGCTACATATCTGTCTTGATCTTTTAGAATGTAGCGAAACCATTTTATAGTTTAGTGCAAGCAATGCATGAAACAAGTTCAGTTGCAATTGTGAGAAAAATTTATAAAAGGGGTGGCGTGCCTAGAATGGTCGCATTGTTCCCTTGTATTGACATTCCTGATGAGCCATGGGTATTATAAAATATATGTTTCTATTATACATTATCTTTTGATATATTGCTTAATATGTTGTTTATATTTGTATACAGTGCTTGATAGAAGTACAATTAGTATTCGCAGAAGATCGAAGGATCATGGAAACAAGACCGATGAAGTCCGCAATTAAACAATTAAATAATCCACAAAATGAAGCTATAGATAGTTTAATAGATTCTCTGATGTTAACGGATACAGAGTAAGGATACTAGCATTTTGGTGTATGTAATTAACCATTCTCTATATGATTACACCACATTTACGTTACATTACATTACATTAAACAGAAATGATTGTCAGATTGATGGGTGTCAGCGTTTCTTACCAGGTTGCATGCCAAATCCTGGTGCGCAACATAGATGGGATATGTTATCGTACCGTGCTATTAATCCAGATAAACCATTACCGCCCGTGGAAAGTTATTTAAAAGAAGCTTTTGAAGTACCATCGATAAGAGAAAGGAGTAAATGCCATCTGCAGAAAATTGCGGAGCTATTTCGATTAGAGAGTATAAATCCAAAGAAAGAGAAGTATATATATATATATATATATAAGCATTTTCTACGCATATATTAAAGGTTTCATTCATTGTTTGCAGCAATAAAGGTACAGTAATATATTTTAAATGATGTATTTTATTTAGAAGCGAGATGAAGCAGCTGGATAATATGCAGGTCAATGAGGATATCGATATGGATACGATCAAAGTGTCTAATAAAACAGAGGACATAGCTGATGTTGAAGCTAATTTGTATAAGGAATCAGTTTTGTCTCTAGATATCTCAGATATCGATCTTGATGAACTGGTATAACAAGAAATAAGAGCATATGTTACTGTGCGTGTACATATTTGAATGTTTGTCTTTGAATGTTATTCCATTTTTATTTTAGGCTGCTAACATATAACTTCTGCAACTTGCTAAATGATTTGTGATGGACTTTTCTGAGATATTTTGGGAATGTCTGAAAGGAAATCTAAGAGAATATCTTGGAATAGTAGTTAATAGCGTGTGAAATATTACACGTATATTCTATTTTCTTAATAGGATACCTGTTTTACGAGAAATCGATAAAATCGATGATGTTCGCACGCAGTGCTCGTTGCTCAAACATCAAGAGCCAGATTATAGAATTATAGAATGTCGACGATTCAATGAACATCGAACATGGACTAATTATGGACATAGGTATGGAACGATAATTTTAAATGAGAGCCTACTACATGGTAATGTTACCTACAGCTTGGCTATTGCACTGTAAGGAATCAAAACTTTTTGTGGTTATACATGGTGCATTATTTATTAAATAAAAATGGATGAAAGATTAAGAATTATTACATGTATAATACCCTAATCGTATCTATATATACTCGTATTTTCATCTCGTAAACTAAAGATACTATAAAATATCACAATATTGCAATTACGCTTTTACTGTCTTTGCTCAATAAGTGCAAGATACTTAATAACGAAGTATTATAGCTATCTAATAAGAAAATATACACGAAATTTAATATCACTTTCGAAATAACCAAAAATAGTTTCTAGTCATTGGTTAGTGCACTAATACAATGATCCATCATTTTTCATTCTTTGCCGCCATTATAGATAAACATCAATTAAACCTAAAGAAGCCCAACATACATATATTACACATGTCCTTCACAATGAGTTAGAACTTCGAAATAGTTATAATTGCAGCGAGATACCTAACTTACTAATAACAACGTTTTTATCAATTACGCAAATGGCTGTTAACATACAAAATTAGAGATACAATTGCAATAACTTAATGTCGGAACATTTAAAAGACATAAAATAATTGTATAAAAGGAATACAAAAGCTTTGATCATTATGAACTCTTGAGCTCCACAACAATGTAATACAATTTGTACAATATACAGTCAATGCTTAATGTCTATTTAATTTACAGATAGATATTTCTTACTGATCGTTAATACAAATTCTATTAAACTAATTTCCTATGATATTTTTTTTTGGTCTTAAATAAATACGAATGACTGTCGTGATAAACATACGAATATGACATAAATTAACATCATTATTGTTATCACAAAATATGGTCTCTCTAACATTGATATGCAGAAAAAATCAGCCTTTTGCTTACAGTTCAAAGTATACATATACATATACATATACATACATACATAT
>CM026177.1:599144-616517 GCA_014825975.1 Bombus haemorrhoidalis
CGAAATAATATATAACGATTATATATTATTTCGATCTTTTCATTTCACTATAATGATATATATATATTATTTCGATCTTTTCATTTCACTCAGTCGTGTATATTGCTGTAATAAAATTAAACAAGACTTCCCTATTTTCGTGGTGTAATTTTTAAACGAAGTCCATTAGCATTGTGTAATACCAACTCACTGGTGAAACGAAGTTGATCCTCTGTATCTAATGACTTGACTTGGAAATTTTTCAATATATGCAAAATAAGAACTTTGACGATCATCGTGGCATATTTCCACCCTATACAATTACGAGAGCCGGCACTGAAGGGAATGAAAGCGTAAGAAGGATATTTTGGTCCATTGGGAAGGAATCGTTCTGGTCGATATGTATCTGGCTCTGGAAAGTATCGAGTATCACGATGAAGAAGGAACGAATTTACGAGAACCGTCGATCCTACTGGAATTTCATGTCCCACTGGAAACGAATTAATTTATTCAAATTTTCTATCACTGAAAATATATTTCTGCGTATGTTTATACTTACAAATGTTAATAGGGTGATAAATCTGTCTTGCGATGAGTGGTGCTACTGGGTAAATTCTCCAAGATTCTTTTATGCACGCTTCTAACCATGTTAATTTGCTTAGTATATCTAGAGATAATTCTTCCGTTTCTGCTATCTCATAATATTCTTCAAGAATTTTTTCCTAAAATGAGACGCGACAAAGGTATAATAAAGTAATTTAATAACTAGGGGATATTTACTTATGTTTATTACACATCGGGGAAAGTATAGAGAAAAACAAGATGTTTATAATTATATCGTAAATTTCGTTATTTAGAAATTGTCGTAAGCATTTTACACACTTTATTAAAAACCAATTATACACAACAACGGATAATTCCGATATGCGTATTAAATTTATCCATCCAAGTGTCTTCGTTATTTAGTACAACAAACGTATGCATAAAGTAGAGATTATTAAATAAAAAATTAAATAGGAAATCGATAAACATAAATGAAGTAAGCCATTCTTGGAAAGCCACACGTGAAAAAGCTTTTCTCTATATCTTTTAGCTTGTTTTTTCATGTAAAACCATCTCTTCTCTAATCGTATCATCGGTTGCAGGGCATGTAGAAGTGTGCGGTGCAAAATTACCTGGTACTGAGGATGTCTTCCTAACGCATACAGGAACCAGGATATGCTGGTCGCGGTGGTATCGTGACCGGCGAACATAAACGTATTCACCTCATCACGGATATCAACGTCACTAAGTACTTCTCCATCTTTCGATAATTCCAACAACAAGTCTAACAGAGCTTGACGTTTATGAGACCGTTCATGGCAATTCCCATCCTTTTTGGCTTTCCACTCGGCTTTTCTTTCCGTGATTATCTAGGTATATTGGATTTATAATTTAGATAAAGTTAAGTTAATTAACAAGTTATTTTCTACTGTGCGTTTATATCGTGGACCGTAAGGGTCGAATTGTCGAATTTTCCTACTAAGAGAAATTTCATAAACGATAGCGATATAAATATCGCTTTATATCGTGATTAGTATTTTTCGAGAGTAAATTTACTTTAGGGGCGGGCGGGGGGAGGTGGGGGGGGCGCAAAATTATTGATTTTTAAATTTGTCATCATACTGCTAGCGATAATAATTTTTCGAAGTTCAATTTTAATCCTCGTATGTGCGGATCAAGCAGATAATGGCTGGAAACCAATATGGCGTCAAATCAAATGTAGAAGGAAAAATTATATGTATTTACTTTGTTGATGAATCCATGAGTAACACGTAGTGCTTGATCGTACTCTTTACCCCAGCTTGTTAGCTTAAAGATCGGGTCAAAAGATATCCACACATTTAGGAATCTTCTTTGCGAGATGGAAGCTAGTCTGGAAGTAGTATATGTACGTATAAACGACATACTTGATACTTATGATCTAATGTGCAATTAATAGAAAATACTCTTACGTGTTCACAGCCAGCACATACTCGTTTTCAAAATTCTTTTGCGCATTGATATTACATCCCATGGAACTATCTGTAATGTTAAAAAGCAAAGCTGTAAAATTCTTTGTAAAATTAGTTGTACCGTGATGATGCCGGTTGCACGGAATAAACCCCAGTAATGTAGGGATACGGAGACTAATAATAAAAATCGTGAGCTTCGTGAAGTTTTTCACAATTCATCCCTCTGGCCAAGGTGATCGTAGTCGTGAATGGAGATATTTTTGAATTGATTCCCCGTGTACCAAACTGTCCTAACAATAAGAAAGAATGAATCGAATCTCACCACTTGCAACCTTCGCGACACTCGTTCACGGAGGTACAGTTTTTGAATATACGTAAATTAACATTTATCCTTCTGTGTCAAATCGTTACAATGGTAAAAGACGAAAGTAACTGGAAGATAAAGTATGTAGTAAAGTGATATGCAGAGCATACTACTTTTTTTCTTTTTTTATATATATATATATATATATATATATATATATATATTTATCGTATGGTATCAAATTGATACAAGGGACAAGGGATTAAGGTTAACAAAGTTCGATTATAGTTGAAGGAGGCATTGGAAACATTTGATTCCTCGTTGTTTGAAAGATGTCCTGCGCGTAGGATGCCGCACGAGGGGAAAAATCGATAAATAGAAACGAAAGTTTTTTTTTTTTACGATGTACAAAATTTTTTAAGTGACGTACGTATGTTATCAAGAGGAAATGGCCATGTTGGTCACCACTCGTCACTGGGGATCGGACGAATCGTTCAGTTGCTTTAGCAAGACATTCGCGAGCAAATTCACAAAATCACAAGGAAAGCCGAACAACGACAAGTCAGTTTCGGCGTCCGATCATCTGCCTGAAGACGTTTCTCGGAAACAGCTAGCGAAACGCAATGCGTTGAGCGTTGCGTCGAAAATTGCAAAATCGAAGGCGACCAAGGCCTACAATGACATCGTCTTGGAATCTAGTCACGTAGGTGTACACGACTTCGATCACGATATCATAATCGATTGATCATGACATCTAGAACCATATCCACGTTGAAAAGTATGATTTATAGCGATAATTCGCTTATATGAATTTCATTTTACACTAAAGAGAAATTTTTAAACGCCTGATTAACCGAACTTTAGACAGATCTCTATTAGCTGAGCTATCGGGAAACGTCGATCCACTTTTATATCGATTCCTTTTCTGCGTCAGGTAAAAGCATCAGCACTCCTATACGAAATAACAGATCGTACTAATCAGTTAGCTCAACCACGCGTTCGAACCATTGAGGAAAAGCTGTCTCAGACACGGCCGAATTCATCGCAGAATGCGAAAGCATCGTCACGTATTATTGAACTTTCTAAGCCACGAATCCCTTATCAGTATGCCCCTAAATCGATTGGATACGTTGCGCCTGGTGCTCTCACGGCCGTCGGTTAGTATCTTTTTCTTTAACGCGTTTCTCGTCGAAGCACACATTTTCAACGAATTACAAGCTTATTGTTTCCAATCGTATCACTTTCGTATTGCTCCTTAAGAACTTGCTCTGACTGCTCTCTGTCATTTCCGTTTAGTTCGGGGCATTTTTCGCGACGAGATAATTGTACCAAACTAATAACAGAACGGTTGACTCAAGTTAGTCAGGTTAAATTCACTATCCGATTCTATTCTAATCGTTCAATTGCTACTGCGAGATATGTTTATCGTTAAATAACTGCTTTTTTTTGCTAGCCACTCAGCGTATAATTGAATTATCGAAACCAAAGAAGAAACGAAGATCGAAAGTGTCGAGCAAAAGGAGATCAAAAGTGCATAATGAAAAGTCACGGTAATAACGAAATTGAAATTTTCTAATTTTTTCGTATGGCATTACCATCTTTGATAATTGAACAAATAATGCGTGTAAACGCAATTATTATGAATCTAGTGGCTTTTCCTCCGCTATTTCTTTTTTCTTCTTCTTTTTTCTTTCATCTCTCTTTGTCTCCGGTGAAAAATGGCGATAAGTCTTTCTTAATTATGTGGCAGTAATAAAATAATGTTACGTGCGAATATTAACGGGTAGTGTAAAGAGAAGAGCAAGACTATTCTTATTCATTAAAAAAGTACGATATTACTATTGCAGGTAGTAGTAACCGTAAGGCGTTACAAGCTATTTTATGTGCTTTTAGTAGAAGCTGCATTACTATTTTACGGTGCGTTGGGATCTCGTTTAAATTAGTAAACAGTACACTTCCCTTAATAAGGAAGAGTTGAATAAAATGATACATATATATTTACGTTTTCTAATAATAATTTACTTGGAAGCGAACCAATGTCTGCTGTAGGTATTTACCTTTTTCTTTTCTCGTTTGCCTTTTCGTATAATCGAGAAGGCGTGATCAATCTTGCGCTTTGAAACAATACGCACAATTCTAAAAATAACGTAGTTAATTCAAACGATCGGGAGTAAGGGAGACGTATAAGTTGACTGAATTATTCACGTTGCGTGTCTGATGTAAAAATAAATCTTGCTATTACAGGTGTTACGCGAGGCGCGGTAAAAAGAAATTGGACCACAAATACACTGCGTCGCCTCGTCGTAAGGATGATCGAAAAACGAGGAGCAAGAAGAGACAATTGAAAACTTCAAACTCTGACAGGACCATTATTATGGTTGGCTTGAAATTGAAGGACGATGAGAAGACTCGTCGACATTCCTGACTACCGAGAACGAATCGCGATGTTTTCCCCACTGTCGTTCGCCTTTTCATAACACAGACGGTGTTTCCAATTGTGCGTAATGAATTTTCCACCCGTACGTAATATTTTAATGTCTACTTATACACTATTATAATAAGCGTTGTTGAATCAGCGAAATTTACCACAACTAATTTATTCTAGGAATAACTCTATAAATTTTGTATAGCATATTTTCTACGAATAATTATTCGATCGCTATGAAAAATTACTGGTGGAAATAGTCATCCGTGATGGCGATCAATACCGATTGCATCGTATGCACTTTGGAATGCAGATCCTGCGATTATGCGACAATACGCACAATCGATTTGCGTTTCTCCTTCGCTTTATTTGAAAATATCGCGCTATATACACACACACACAGAGTGCTGTGAGTAATTATAGACTCACAGCGCATTTTCTGCATTATTTCTACGATGTTTCCATGAAACCACATAACACGTCTGGATATGTTAAGTAAAATTGTTCTTGTGAAGAGTAAATTGAACGCCAGAGGATATCAGACGATTTTATATGACGAATTATTGTCTTTCTTGAACGAAATAGAAGACGCAAAGATGATATTTATATTTATATTATGATTCATATTATGATATGGATATATATATATATATATATACACACACACACACACACGATTCTGTTAATTTTTGTTTTGATATTATGGAAAATCAAAAAATGAGATTGAGCTTATAATTATTTATTCACGGCATTGTACGTATGATGTTGTGAAACGTACTCCCATAAGCTTTAAGATCAATTTTCATAGTTCGTAAACTTAATGGGAATAGAACAGTCGAGAACTAGAGAGACGATACGCAATATCGAGTGGTCTTACCGCATATTATATCCAACGCGGCTCGTTTGGCATAAGGAACGATGTCGAATTCTGGTTTATCGACTTCCTGGCTTAGGCACGAGATCAATATTTGGGCTTCTCTGATTGCCGTCTTCAAATATACTTCCAGGAGACCACTGTGGAAGGTTGGTGTTAGCAATTTCCTGCGAAAATGCCATTTCTCACCTAGAACACGATGGACGATTTATTACGTTCTTTTTTCTTTTTTTTTTTTTTATCTTTCATTCCTTTCCTCTCGGTTATTCTTGGTGAAAGGTTAAAGAAATTCATCGAAAGGGTTTCAATTAAGAGTCACGACGAGAAAATGGTTAATGGTGTGTTTGCCGGACAAGAAGATAGCAGGTAGCATAAGCCTGGAAAATTTTATTGAATAACAAACAAAAATATACAGAGATATATCTCATTAACTAAACAAGTTAACCTGGCTTTCTGTAGTTTTCAGGTGGAAACGAATATGTTTTAAACAAACGAAATGGTAAAAACTTTCAGTCGGTGAAAATGATAGCACGCGATTGCTGTTCAAAGGTGAAAATTTACTCATGTTTATCCAAAGATTGCACGTGTTAATATTTCGCATAGCTTCCTTTATTTTTTTACAACTGCTACCATTCTGTCTTGTAACGATTTAAATGGTATTTCGATTTCACTTTCAACTATATTTTCCCATTTGTGTTCCAATACACTATACTTTTTCAAGTTATTTATATTCTGAAATTGCCGTCCATCCACCGTGAAGTCTTCTTGCGAGCGTACCCCAGCAATTTTCTATTATATTTAGGTCGGTTGATCTTGTTGGCCATTGTAAAACATCGATGTTTTTCCCCAAGGGTTACTTCTTTACCGACCGTAAATCGTCCGTGTATCGCGGACCGCGGTATTATCATTTTGGTGTACAAAGCTTTCCCCCGCAATATGCACCGCACGTTTACTTGCATTTGCTCGCCAATCAAATCAGTAAACTTTTTAGTATTCACTTTTTCCCGGAATAAAAACAATCTCCGTATCTTCCCATAATACCCAATGTCAACACGCAACTGTCACGCAATTGCACTTGCACCATCAATTTGTTGGCAACTTGCAATTTTTCCTTCCTCTGTAAATCACCGTAGTAATGCTTTCACCTATTCCGGCCATCTAGATTGAACTTATTTACACCCGTGAAAATAACATTCCTCCGCTTTTGCAGCCACGTTGAATGCTTCTCGGCAAATCCCAGCCGAAAATGACTATTTATGGCATTTACTCCAGTTTCCTCGACCATTTCCTCGACGAGCAATTTCCTCCGAAGTCATAGCTACCCTTAAAGTCGCTCTCCTTTCGTTAAAAAACCTAGTCGCCGCTTTAAGTCAGCTCCTCTCGATAATCTTCGCAATTTTTGAAATAGAACATTTCTCTCCCCAAAGTTTGCAAGTTCGTTTCCTTTTCTGCAACCGTCGATCTTTCTCCGTTGCTCCGAGTATCCGATTACCGGAACAAGCAGATGCAATAAATCTGACCGTATCAGTGGTTTATATACAACTGGCAATGAGAACAGCATTGTTGTTCCTTTTTTCTGTCTGAGGAGACTGGAGAATCGTCATATGTTTTTGTATATAGAGTAATGTAATCGCAGAAAGAAGAAAATATGTTTACACTTAGAATCTATTAGTATCAATTTGTATCAGCCGTGTGACGATGCGCATAAATAGAAGAAATATCGCGTTTGTAAGCGAATACTATCAAAATTTACAACTATTCTCTCGTCCCGGGAGATATGGGAAACTTAGTGGAAGGCTAGCTTAGACTTCAATCCTCTGGCGATAAGATGGCGAACTACCGAAAGTAGGTCTTACGGTCTTCTCGTTCATTCGTTTAAATCAGCTGATTTACTTACATTCCAGATACTAAGTAGTAGTAGTAGTAGTAGTAGTAGTAGTAGTGGCTTTTAGTAATTTTTTAAGTAATTCCGATGGAATTAAAGATATGCCGTTTGAAATTTATGGGCATCTGTCCGCTATCAATGCCAAGCAGCGATACATGCATAATATTTTAATCGATTCTGTTTCTCTTTTTTCTTTCTTTTTTTCTTTTTTAATCGATCACAAGATAAAATTCTATTCTCGGAGTCTAGATCCTTGATTCGTTTTTGTGAGTTTGAAAACATGAATTTGATTGAAAAAAGAAAAGAGCTGTTGCGTGTCATTCAACGTCTCTTCAACGTGATCGATTCTTCGCGTTTTTACTCGCAATTTCGCTTCGGGTGCCGGTTAAAAGTTCTGAGGAATATTTTGTTCGAGGTACCGTAGAGTAGAAAAAATATTCAGATGGCAGAACGTTATAAAGAACTGGACTCGAGTTCGTTCGTCACACAAATTTTTGCTACTGGTCTGTCTGGCCGGCAGTCCGCCGAAATTTTTCAACCGAAAAAATGCTGGCGTGCAACGGTTAAATGTAGCCTCCAGAAATTAGTGGCCGGCCAAGTAGATCGGGCTGATTCGATCTACCTGTAGGTCTTTTCTTCTTTTCTTCTTTTCTTCTTTTCTTCTTTTCTTTTTCTTTTTTTCCCGTCGCTTTCGATCGTATCGTTTCTTCGTCGCGTGAACCTTTGGGCGTACGAGTAGGTTCGACATGTGTGAGTTTTTTTCATTCTTGCAAAGATATAACGTGCTATGGTAAACGACTGGATAACGGAATACCGTTATTCGACGGTTGAATCGCTAATTATTATTTTAGACGCTAGCAAAATACGATTGGACGTAGAAATGACTAGAGGAGCGAAGCAGGATTACGAACGGACGCGAAATAGAAACTCACTCAGATCGGCATTAACGGTTCCTTGTAGAGTACTCACCGGTGCTTGTTACCAAACCGGAACCGAGCCAAGGTCGTAAGTATCCATACTCCAAGCTTTTATCGATGTGAACACTACTGCTTAGCAGTGGCTGTATCGCTTCTGCCTTGTAGAGGAAGATAAACGGTCGCATGCCTACCCAAACCAAATACATATCCCCTAACTCTCTTCCCCATTTCAGCATCTTTTTGAAGGCTTCTGTAACATATAAACGTCCTTTCCTTAATTCTAAACACGGCGAACAAAATCTTTAATACGAGTATTATCTTTTTATATTTCCCTGGGGGCGAAAAAAATTCTTTTATCGGAGGTGGTTCGTTGCGACTTTTCGTTATCGACGAACTGACACGGAATTTCGGTCGGTAATTTGTAAACGTAATGCACAAAGATAAGTTATCGGTTGAACAAGTTTGATCAATGCGATTGGTATACAATTCAGAAAGTAAACAGGAAAGATACATGCATGTTTCATATACGAATATCGGACGGCCTGGTATTGCTTCTTCGACTCGACAAACAGCGAAGGAATGTCGTCGAATGGACACATCCTCCGTGGAGGAGAGGGTAGATTCTCGCGTAAAATTTCTTTCTTTTTTTGTTTCTTTTTCGGCCAACTACCACCTGTATAGGATTAGACGGATTTCTGACATGCAGATGTAATCTTGAAGTACAAACGTAATTCTTTTTATTTCAACTACAATCGTACATCGCATAATACAATAATGCTACACACACACACAATGCTACGCCGGACGTTCCTTGTGCTCTTTTTGGTGAACATTCATTCAGCGATACAATTTCGATCGAACCAGGCAGTGGGGGAAATACCAAAGAAGACTCGGTAAACAGACTTTCGCCGATATCGGATTCTCTGATATCGTGTTTCGGAAAAATTGCAAGTTACATGCAGCTTTTGATGTTTGTCTCGAATTCCTCAGACGGTGGATTCCGTTCGCATAATCGTACGACTATCCGACCTTGTTATCGAGTTATAGCGAGTTTTTCCTTTATCGAATTAAATCTGCATAACTTCGCATTTTAATAATCTATTAGACATTTATTTATTTATGCGTGAGATACTAAGACGAAGAATTAGAATACAAGGTTCGATGTCAGACACTGCGTTCTGCTTGTGACAATAACGTAGAGATCGCGTTTCCCTCGACTGTTTCCCTCTATCTGCCCCTGCCTCTACCCTCTGCAAGATTATTTCGTAATCGTTCAACGTAAAATTCGCTGTAACTGGGAAACAATGTCAAATAGCGAAATGTCCGTACAGCAGTATCGACGTGTATCATGTGAGAGAAACTGCAGGGACTTTGAAGCGCTGATAGGTGGTAACTGCACTGAGACGTGGGAACGAAGGGCCTGCAATATAGAAGAATTATTAAGAAACGGGGAAAAAAGGAGGAGACAGTTCGTGCGACAGAGTAACGAAACAGAGGGCAGATCGACGGAGGTCTCTCGAGGGAAATAGTCTTATCCGAAACGAGGTGGAAGTCGAAAGTGTCGCAGTTTTTGTAAGATCGTCGATGTTTCCGTGTGATTTGCAACGGTCGTTGACCCCCAGACATCGTTCGTACAGAAACAGACTTTTTGCAGTAATCATCGTGGCCAATCAAGTTATTGTCGTATCTCTAAGCTCGTTTCAGCCTCGTGGCGCGAATTACCTACTTGTTAAGAAGACGATGCACAGCGTTTGAGAACGATTGTTCGATCCGGAAAAAGTTATGATATGTTCGCCGTCCTCTATTATTTCCTTCTTCCTCCGAGTTTCTATATCCTTAACGATCCATAACTACCTATAGAAATCGTTTAAGCAAGATAGTACGTATGTACAGGGTGTCATAAAACAAGCGCTATCATTTTCACTCGGAAATAATTTTTAGCTAAAATAAGATAAATATGTGTGTGTGTATGTTTATTAGTCGAGTCTTTCCGATTGCGTATGTGCATAAGATAGGACATCGGTCAAACGATTTTCACTGCTTTACAAACGATTTACGCTGCTTAACGACAAAAATATACCACGATGGGAAACAGTAAAATATGACGAAGCAGCCTATCTAGACAAGAGACTGACACGGGGACACCGCGTATGAACATCTTCTGATGGAATGAATGAGAATAGCAAGGGGACACGCGTATTAGCTGGCAGGAGGACGATCCTATCCAAATGCTGAAACAAACTGTCAATCTACGAACTGTTATCCGGAAAACCTATCTGAACGTACGGCATCGAATTACGGGGAACGGCAGCCGACAGCTGCTCGGTTAAAGAAAATGGCAATCGATGCAGTCGATGATACGTGGCACAGTTGCGAATACGTTGGTAACGATGAGCTGAGAAAAATCCTAGGTACGAAGACGGTCGGAGAAGAAATGGAACGCTTCGCTAGGAACAAACAGCTGGCAACGTGTACACGTTAAACCTATCTCGAAGATGGCTGAAAGCAAGTCTTTTGCCAAGGGAAGCGTCCGCTTAGTCGGTGTCGGTGAATTCAACGACTTTCTGTCACAGTTCGGTACGCGTCGTACGAGATGCAGAGCCCCGTCCTGCTGAAACCGTATGTTTTCCAAGTATCTAATCGACCCAATTCAGTCGGGAGGGACATATCGGGTTGCCGACGCGTTCCAAGTTCTTAAGAACAACGTCCGACGCAGTACGGGTGGATCGTTCGCGCAACTCTCGCCCGACTACATCGAACATCAAACTCAACGCAATCGAGTTTCTTCGAGGCGTAAGGCAGGTTGAGAGAAAAACCGTGGGATACCAGGTAGATTTGTGGAAGAAGAAATGCGTGTTTGCTCGTTGAAGTTCTATTAGATATACATGGACGGATAGAAAAAAGAAAAGAAAAGAAAAAGAAAAAAAAGTTGCTAGGCAAAGGACATGGACATTCGAATTTCCTGACTTGGCCTTTTCCTCGAGAATGGATGAAGCGGAGAGAATGAGTAATCGACGACGAGTGCGTATTTCGAAGGAAGAGAAAGTCAAAGCTAACCCTAACCTAACCCTATGTGGCGGTCATATCAGGTAGCAACAGGCCCTGAGGCGATCGCTCGTGACGTTCGAGCGCCCGGTTAACGGTTCGCGGGCAATCGAATAATAAAGCGTGCCAAATCTAAGAAAAGAACAGTCCTTTGTTACAAACAGTCCTGTTGATCACTCGGAACTATTTCCGAAGATTTCGATGGCTTTACCGAATGAAAGATTTGTTGCAGCGCCACGATACGATCGTCGCTGTACGCTATTCCCAAAGAGAAGGAAAACGATAGATGGTAGTACAAGCAAACCAGAAAGGCTGGGATGTTGTGCAATTCTCTAGTAAACGAGAGGCAGCTGTACGCTGGCATTGACCGGACGTTGACCGGCAAAAATGCAACGCGAGGTCATCGAGTAGTAATGATTCGTAACAAAAAGAACAAGCGTACTCTCGTAGACCTTGACGCGAACGAGACGCTTACGCTTTCTTTCAGATCATGGTGAATTCGACTCTCATCGACGCCACCGTTTTTGCTCTCTCTCTCTCTCTCTCTCTCTCTCTCTCTCTCTCTCTCTCTCTCTCTCTCTGGTACGCTAGCGGTGTCATCGTTCATCGTGTACTTGCCAGTCTCTACGAAATTTTGTCTAAATTATGTCACACTGAGATAACGTTCCTCCGTAATTAATTCAGTATTGGATATAATACCAACTATAAAACTATATGACAGATACATGTGTACATGTTGATTACACAACGAACTATTTATATTTATCCGTCATGTACGGTTTATATCTGAACGGGAGTATCGCTTGTTAAACGATTTCTTAAAATTATCGTTATTGCTAAGAACTTTTTCCTTTTTCGCGCCACGTGTAATTGCATACAAGAATCGTAACGTTATTCAGGCCGCGAACGACCTCGACCCGCTTTTTTCTTCGTCTGGTTATGCGCGACAGGCTAACCATTTATCTTTAGCGTTCAGCGGGCCGAGGTGGATAAATCCTCCTTTCTTTTTTTCCTCTTTCTTTCTCGTGACTTTCGCGTTTGTTTCGCCAGTGCACGGACGAACGTCTCCTCGTTCACGAGCGCCTTTATTACCCAATCGAATTAAAAGTCGTTTTCCAGACATCGAACTTTATCATTCACGATGATCACTTTCGGTACGCGTTGAAAATGAATTATTGGACCGATGCATACGAGAAACCGTTTCTTCCAAGTTCCAACTCCGCATGCCGGTACCATCCGTTCAGTTTTCGGTAATTATTTCCGTATCTTCCATTTTCATGATTTTCGAACGTGTTACCGGCGGCATGATACTGAACAACTTCTCCCTGTTCACGTGATCGCCGCTCGGCCATAGTTTCTGAAATATCCGCAAATCGGAGAATTCTGTCTATTACTCGTGCGCCAAATTATAAAATCTTGAATTTTTTTTCAACACCGAGGAGATACCGGAACGTTATTGATCACTGGCGTCGTCTACGCGGCCGATTTAAAAGATACCGATGCAGCGTCCTTCTTAGGCCGATATCGCGAACGTACTAATTCGATAGATCGTAGAAATTCATAATCGAGTGTAAAATTTACCCATTCTCGTGACTTTGGAACAAAAGGGTTGAATAAATAATTAACTATTTTTTAATCTTACGTAGATGTATCCAGGCGTATGTAACTTTTGTAAAATTCCGTTCTATATCTTCGATTTAGTTATTTCTTTTTTTCTTTTCTTTTCCTTTCTTTTCTTTTCTTTTATTTTCTTTTCTTTCTTTTTTCTCTTTGTGAGAGGAGGGGCAAAGGTGATCGCTTTTTATATAATATTTTTAGGTTATATCTTAACGAATTTAGGCTAAACTTCCTTTTGGGGTAAGCGAGAAACTTTCTTCGCACGATCCGATAGTGCTCGACGAGTAGAATCGCGGTGCAGGTTTTAAACCCGCTGAAGATGAAATTCGTTTGTTCAGAAATTATCGTACTTTTGGTTAAATTTTCGTACTTTTGGCCCGCTCTATCGCGTATAACTGGCCCTAATCTTACGCATCGGAGATAGGCCGTTAGTGACATAAGATAGCGTTAGTCCCTGTTGACATTACGAACATTATCGCCGTAGCATTGGCCGGGCTATTTCATTAATTCTCCCGGAAGACCGAACACGTTGTCCGAAATGATGTTTACCAAGTCGATTCATAATATTGGTCGCGATTTTTAAATTGGTGTATTAACGGACTCAAAACTGTTACGTTTAAGACTATTTGCCATATCGATTCGTATATTATGATTACGACCGTCGAACCAATGGATTTCCGAGCTGAGAATTGTTATGCAGAACGTGTTATAAACGCTACTCGGAACCTACTCGGACACGGAGGAGTGCACGGAAGGTACAAGAGGTTCATACGAATTTTACTCGTTTTGCTATCTGACATTGTTGCAAATTATTATCGGTGGAATTAGTTGCATATCTGCATACGAGCAGAGGATAGGCGTTTCGTGGATTTGGCACGGAGATGAACTGTCGGCGGACCATCGAGACAGAAAAATGGCTATAAATTTGATAGAAGGTCGCGGACGGGACACGTGTCCACGCGAAACTTTTTCACTGCTTTTCAGCCCCGTGTTGTCCATTCCTCGAACAGGCCCCACGTGTTATGACACACGCTGTATTTCGTCCTTGTTCGCCAAATACTATCGGAAGATCGAGGAAAGAGCGGCGCCCTTACGAACGAAGTTTAACCGCAAACTCTTGCAACGCGTAATCCTTGAACCGATGAATTCCGATACCTTGAACCGTTGTGTTCCCGTCTATATTTATCGATTGCTATCGGGCCATGCAACATAGGTTTTAGAAAGAAGCGACGTCGCGAAACGAAGTTGACGATATTATAAGATAATGTATATTCTCGTTCGATGCACCAAAAAGATCCGTATGTTTAACATTCTCGCTACACTATTTTACTACACACTAATAATTGTATATTAAAACATTAATATATCGTATATTAATAATTGTATACATATATAGCAATAATAAGCAATGTACGTAACTATCTACGAAATCCTTCACTTTGTTGCTATAAATCATACGTATTTATAATGAGATAATTCCCGATATCGCATTTATATATTTAGATGCTCTCTTTTAATCTCTCTTATGGAAATAAGTGTATTATTCGAAGATAAGGTTCGGTAAGTTCGCGGTTGATGACAATTCCTTTTCGGCGTCGTGTTACACGAAACTACGTAATCGAGTCTGCCGCACGTTTACCGGGCGGCATCAGGTGCATCACTGTACCGTACCAGTTAGCGCACCAGCATCGCGCAATTTGGCTTTCACCGGTGTAAATTACACGTTCACCTGTTGTTACACGACACCGAAATACCGACCGCGAGTGTCTCTGCTCTGGATGATATCGGTGCATCCGCTGCCTGCATGGTCAATGGCGCGAATTTCTTTGATGTCGAGGTTATCGCAATCTTGTACAAACTTGGAAATAACAGTAAGCAAATACGCGAGCACGCAGAATTACGTACGTGGTGGAATCTGACGGATATCTCCGATATCTCGTATTTTTGAGGAATATTTACCAATGCGATATATTCGCCATATAATATTTATCAGCGTGACGATCTACTACTTGTTGCAGAGATGCTTGAATTATGGAATTTTCTAAGCTTCGTGTTTCGAACAAATACCGGACAAGTAACGAAATTGTGTTAGGCCGAATACGGTGTGTATCGTAACGCAGTAGTCGTGCAAACGAGTGTACATATATAACGATACGTACGCATAGCAATACTGCAACAGTTACGCTTGCGTGAGATAGCGCTCGTGGCCCGTGGCTACCTGCTGAATTATTTCATGCGAATTTACGTCTTCGAGAATATTATATGGATAGTATTATTGGATGCGCTATACTTTCGACAATCTATACGTACTTCTCGTTACGTTGATCTTTGCGCATTTTCGCGCATTATTTTCCTATAAATTCATAGATATCTATCGGTCTATAAATATCGAAATATCGAAACAGGTTATTGCAATTGTGTCATACTCTTTGAAACGTTAATCCACGTAACGATTGATTCGATTGCCTCACAATTTTTTCACAAACTATCTGCGACAGAATAATTTATTGCTTTAGCGTGGCAAATGAAAAATAAAATAGATTATATTTGACAGTGGTCAATTGTGAAGACGAATTTCTTCGGGATAATCTATATCACGAGTGGCATTCGTGTCTGTCACATTTCAACCATAATCTACAATTTACGCCACGTGTATTACTCGACTTTGTATAGCAACGGATTAAGAAACGGCACGTATCAAATCGTCACAGAAAAGATCGTGTAGTTCAGCGTTTTCACATACTTTAGACCTAGAAACGGATTTCTTAAATTTATAGATGCGTAAGGTATATTTGTAGCGCGGAAACGACGAGACGACGAACGGCTAGATCTGTCTTTTAGGTGAAAAAAAAAAGAAAAAAAAAAGAAAAAAAAGAAAAAAGCAGCCGTTCTAGCCATTTTGCGCGAGACATTAAAGACATCTTTTAACTAACAATAAAATAAACGGTTTTGCAATTAATCTTTTATAGGAATATTACCAGTATGATTAGGCCAGGCTAAGAGTCGAATCGTGTATATGTATATATATATATATATATATATATAGATAGTGTATCGAATAACGTAAGAATCGCATGGTAAAAAATTCTAAGAAATTGTAAGAAAGTCTATACCTTACGCTACGAATAGCCTAAGTGGACAGTGTCTCAGAAAACATATCGCTTACCTTCCGGACTGCAACATAATTGATACGCGTTCCCAATGATGGGCAAAGCAGGCGGGTATGGCACTTTTCTTAGGGCATAGAGAAATTTCCCTCGTCGGACCACCAATAGCAGAACGATTAACATCAAGCACATGGACAAAATTAACGTCAGCCACGATCCTCCTATGGCGATTATCGAGAAAGACATTCCAAACGAGTACGACGAATCTGCTAAGGAGATTTCTCAATGGCAAAGATAGATACTGGCGTGCTCGTGTAGAAATGCGGAAAATCGTTGTGCGAAGGATGATGAATCTTGAGAGAGGGAGAAAAGACAAAAAGAAGAGGGGCAGAGAAGGCGAGAGTGAGGGTCGAGCTACCCCCTAGGATCCACTTTGACGAACTAAGCGGCAGTCGTCGAGGCAATCACAATACGGCGAAAGAATGGTGAAGAAGAGGAAGAAGCGGAGGAAGAGAGGCTGCCCCGGCGGTCGCGTGCAACGCGTGTCATGGAATGACTCCCTGTCGGTTATGCGTGGTCGTACGAAAGAGTCGCCCTTATATACTACTGAATGCTCTGTGTACTACTACTACTACTACTACTACTACTACTACTACTACTACTACTACTACTACATCGGCGGCCAGTGGCTAACTCCTCCACCGATAGAAGCAAACACGTGAGACGTGCATGTACGTGTATATGTGAGGCGTCGACTTACTCTACGTGCAAAGGTAGAGCCCCCATTTCTTTGTATGTGCGTCACTGAAGATGTATAAAATTTACATTTGCACGGAATATCGGTTCATACACCGCACGAATTTCCCCGATAGTACACGCGTACCATACTCCGGCCTCTTCGATCGCGCGACTCATATTTATGCGCAACGATTTGCAGGGACAATACGAACGGTCCTAGTTATCCTAGTGAAAATCGAGTTTCGTGAATACTTGTACGTTCTCTGCATCGTCTACGTTGTCCGTGTTTGTTACGTGCACGCGTATAAATAATACATGCGAATAGTAACAATGTGAAAGATACACGAGAGATTACGAACGATTCGAACGCTATCGGTCACGTTTACATTCAAGGATTTCTCAGCGAAATAACTTGTCACATACGGTGATCTACTTTTTAATCGTTTTGTTCGAGAATACCTCGCTAATACCTGGTCCAACGAACGACG
>CM026177.1:616829-632299 GCA_014825975.1 Bombus haemorrhoidalis
TTTTTTAAGAAAACTGAAGGATGGTAAAGGCCGCTAAATGGCTTAGGAAAATCTAAAAAGGAAAGCAAAGTTGCTTTGGAAGAATGTTTCGAACGGTTTCGGATCAAGAGGAGGAGGTAGCAAAATTTGTAATTGATGCAAGGGAACAGCCGAACTCGTCGAAACATCGTGTAAATTTTCCAACACGTACTTTTATCAACGAATCGCACTCGAAATAATCACTGCTAAACGCATTTCTATGCATGTTCGTGTTAATTAAATAATTAGAAAAAGGTACAAGGCTTGACGGAAAATCGTATTACGATTTAAAAATTAACGTCTTACATATCTTGACATATCATACGTATTCTGCGTTCAAATTTCCTACAAATGCTTCCTATAAATGCATAGAAATTCGCGCTCTACCTATCATCGACGACGAAACATTTACCTTTGTGATCTAGAAACGTAACGAAGGATGAACGTATCCACGTTCTTCAGTTTCATAATATCGTAAATATACATAATGCAATACGCACGAAAGAAAGCTACCGTTTTCGCGAGAAGAATGTTTATTATTTATTTTGCTTCGCGCATAACCGCATAACCGCGTAGAAAGAATTTTTGGATAAAAGTATATACATATGTATGTAGTGCGTCTCTAACAATCGTTCCACGAGCACGACCAAACACAATCAAACTTTTAATCCTCGTTAAACGAGTTGTCACTTTCACTGCTAATGTTCATTTCGTTGTAGTCGTTACATTCGATGGACAGAAAATTTCCCCGTAGAATTCCAAACTAAATGAAAACAGGGCACAATGTTCGCCTCAACGTGCTGGCAACGTTCTTTCTCTAAGAAGATATCTCGATCGGTGACAATGTTGCACTTTCGATTTCGGCTCCCTTTGCGTCTCTTTCGAAATCATCTACTTGTACAGGCAATGGTCCATTCACTGACAATAGCACAATGCCAAATTACGAACACTGTTAGGCGCGAACCGAAAGAATCCGACGATCGAACAAAGGCCAAGTTCGAATAAACAACGAAGGCGAAGTGATGCGCGCGAGATGTACGCGAAATGAAAATGATTGAAAAAGGAACGTAAAAAACGCGAACGAGATGCAGGATGCTTCGAGTAGACGAATTTCGAACGAATGTTGAGCTACGAACGTTGAGAACGCGAGCGAGACCGGTTGATACTCGTTAGGAGCTTCTATCCGAATGATCGGCAGGCTGTATTGATATTTGATAGTCGATGTATTTCGCACGAACATATCCGTAGATAATTCTCGCGCGTTCTAGCTTCTTATTCCTAATATACTCGACGGGTTTTTCGGTAACGAGTGCGCTGTGATTTCTTATACCATGTTTCTATAAGCGTAACTAACGCAGAATGTACATAGAAATTATATATACATATTTTATACAGTTTCGCATATCGATACGCATTCGATAGACCTTTAAATCTTACGTACACGAATGCATAAGCATTCGCAGTCTTGCGACGAGCAAATGTACGGATAAAGTACAAATCATCGCGTTTTCATCGCGTTTTCATCGCGTTTTCATCGCGTTTTCATCGCGTTTTCATCGCGTTTTCATCGCGTTTTCATCGCGTTTTCATCGCGTTGTATAAATGTGAAAATATCACCTATTTAATATAGATGGATGCAGTTATTTCCTATAGTTGTATATGCCGTTAGATACAGTGAAACTACATTTTTCGATCGGGCGACAAGCGTGTCGGATAAAGCTGAGCCTACATTGGTAGACACACAGGTGTACGCGGACACGTGTCACGGTTAATCGGAATCCGCCTTTCTGCGGATTTTCCACGAAAGGCGGACGTTGATTGGCTACAACACGTAGACTTAGCTCAACTGGACAAGTCGGTTCTCCCTTCTTTCGCTATTTTATCATTTTCGTATAATCGGAATTAATCTTTATATAAATAGGATTCTACCAAGTTGAAATTTGTAAATACAGTACAGTTTCCCTTATCTCCTCTTCGCCTGTCACGTTAGTCACATAATTCTTTCAACATAAGTAACCGCATACGGTCACATTCTTTTTGTACTCGTCGGACTCGTCGAAGCTCGTTTCTCCAATGCCACGAATGTTTCGGAATGAGAAGAAGGCACCTCTCCGTTACCATTTTCGTTTGCCGTTTCCATTTGTACAAAAAAAAAAAAAAAAGAACGTCGTTATTGTCGTCTTTATCGCAACAAACCCATTTCATCGATATATTTAAGGTTTTTCTACTTTCGACGCCAGCATCTGTGGAATCTACACGCTTCGGATAATTTTCAATATCGTGCTTTTTATTCTCAATGTCTGTGATCGTTGCTCCTCCAACATCGTATATTTCTGCCAATTTTGTTGCATTTCCATCACTCTCTTAATCGTTATTGTTGCCCCGCTGTTAGTTGGAAACGCTGTTATCGCTAGTTGTAATTACTGGTTTCATACTAAATTGCGATAATCGGAGTTCACTCGATCGAACAGAGGAAAAGAACGCGTTGTACGTGTAAAACGCTGATAAAATCTATAGATATTTGAGGCGGAAAAGGCTATCCGTTACCGATACCAAAGCAAAGTTGGCAAAAACCTTTATTCGTATAAGCGGAGCGTTGTCTGCAGTCAAAATGACAAAACAGATTGGGAAACGTATTCGGTAAAATCGGGCATTGCGATGACATCGGTACGGATAAACGGAGCTCGGATAAATGGAGTTCTACCGTAGTTAAGGCAGTTTCGATGCGTTTGATTAATTCGATTGTGTCTCTTTGGTAGCTATTGAAACGAGAACGTGTAGGAAGCCAAGGACAATTAACGGAGAACGCCATTAATTTTTTGTTCCCCCGTTCGCCGGCCTGTACACAGTTAATACGTTTGCAAATTTTTTGCAAACACCTTTCGTTCGATCTGACGCCCGATCTATATTTGATCGATATCTGCCTGTCTGCTACCAGCTACTGGTATTTAAATTAACAGCCCGGTGATTACTATTACATCGTATTTTATTAATTTTATCTCTGCGATTTAACGATCTATGGACGGACGCGGACGATGCGAAACGTGTACAGGGTGTCCCAATTTCCTTCCAACCGTCCGTATATTACTATAAGTTGAGATCAGGACCATGTGTTACGTATGCCATTGGAAGAACGGTTAAAGAATTATGGCAAAAGATTAGTATTCTAACGAACGTACGTTACTGCGTTATAAAATATGAATTAATCAGGAATGTTTAATCTAATAGTAAGTAGGAAATATCATGTTACTTCTTTGTATCATAAATTAAATGTTTTGCCGCTGCTAATCTTATATTTTAATTAGAATCGTAGAAGTGTTGTAATATCTTCTGACTACTTACAAATGTAAACATTTCTTATTAACTCATATTTTCTACCGTTGTAAACGCACGTTCGTCACCGCTCATTCCTTTTATGTCCTTTTCTTTTATCGACGCAACTCTTTAACAATGCTTCCAATAACAAATTTTGTCCCTATCTTGACCTAAGAAACATATCGGCAATGCTTCTTTAATATATCAGCGATGCTGACATTTAAGAAGCAATGGAATATTAATGCCTGCGACTGGTGATGTTGATGCGACATAACATAACGAGTTAGATAACATTGTCAAAGATACATGGACGATGGACTTCGGCAGATAAAAGGTAAATGATTTGCAGTTCATAGAAACTCGTCTATACGACGTCGTTCAAACGTCTATCAGCATTTGAATGAATCGTGTCCTTCTGCTAGATGTCAATGCACATTACATCGATATGCAACGCGTAACATACGCCCCCTTCTCCTCCTTTCCATCTTCCCTTTTTCTTCTTCTTCTTCTTCTTCTTCTTCTTCTTCTTCTTCTTCTTCTTCTTCTTCTTCTTCTCCTCTCGCTCTCTTACTTCCTGAAAATGACGCGCGATTAGAAAGACACGAGTAAATCGATAAACACTGGCTGGCAAGCGAAATGCAAGGTGAACGTGATTAGTTTATTAGAAGGCGGATCAGTATGTGGTGGGAAATTCGAGCAAGAGAACTGAGTTGCGATAGAGACGAGAGGAATGTTATTACAACAGTTAGCCGTCTATTTATAGGCTATTGATTCTACGCCTTACCATACCGTTCATGATTCAAGACTAACTTCTTGTTTCAAGAAAAGCTTCAAAAATTTTATTTCTATGAGTATACGCGTCAAGGTGTAGGTTGAAATAAACGATACACACACACACACACACACACACACACACACACACACACACGAACACATGCTGGTAACGTGCTAAGGATAATGTCTTACCGACAAACACAGCTCATAACTCAGGGGCCAACCCTAGGAAAAACTAATGCGTTTTTCCACCCATGTTGCTCGAGACCTTTTCCCTTCTTTCGATAAGTACTACCTTTTTGTACGCCCTGTATATAACTACCTGAAACACTTGATTTCTATTCCTGATTGATTCTGTAGCAACGTTTAGCCGGAAACGGAAGGAACTATACAGAACTGTTCGAAAAGTTGAAGCTTACCCCGATAGGTATCCCAAGGAATAATGCAATAACGTGGCGAACAATGAATAGAAAGCGAGCCGATACGTCGAACTTGTCACCGAGGATCACGTGCTACGGGAACGATAAGACGTGCGCATATTTCAACGCGATAACGTTCAGCGTGTGTGCAGGATTTGTGAATAATTATTCTTTAAAATAATTATAATTGTAACCTAAACTGACGCTAATCGTACTATACACCGTAGACACGACCTCTCTGCGCTATAATTCGCGCTGGATCTCTCTCGTTGGATCAATTTCGATCGTCATGTCGGATCTCTATATCCTCCTATGGGGATCGTTTTGCACGCTCGAATGTTATCGATTTATCGTCGAATTAGCGCGAGAACACGTCGAGCTTCGATGCGAGGCAACGAATGTTGGGCTCGATTAGATACACTCGAACAATCCTACAATTATAGGGAATTATAGGAAAAGCAGAAACCAACGGATCGCAGGGTTAACCAATCGTCGGTGGCGGTGATTCGCAGATTATTTACGACGTGTGTAGTAGCCTGTTGTTATGTACGTATTAGGTTGCAAAGTAGGAAAAGTATTTGAGATACTACAGGTTACCATACGAAAATTTATATGCATACTCAAAGAAGTATCGGTACGTTTCTAGAAACTTTATGTATTCGGTATCGTAACATATGGGACTTATTTTAGGGCAGTGGACAGGGCAGTCGGTCTTGTTTCAAAGTTATAGCCATTTTTTTTTGTATTTTAATAATCCATAACCGCTTCACTTTTAATCACTTATCTTCCTCCTTTTCGCTCTTTTCACCCACGTATACGTTTACGAGTAAAACACCGGAAACTATATTGGCTTGCATACTCTGTATGTGCATGGTGTTCGCGATTTAAGTGTCGAAACTTCGGGAACGTGTAACGACGCGTCAAATATGAGCAGAGCGACGTGTAGGTGCAATTAGGACGGTCGTCGTTCTATGTAACACAGCAATCTGATGGTTAAGCGTAATCGGACGCAGGCTAAAGGCAAAGACGGTTGAAGTTTCATCGGATAGGTAAAGACGAAAGCTTTTTTATTCCTTTCGCCGCGATTTTCTCCAAAATGGGGTTAAAACGAGCAAACCTGTAAACGATCTTTTTCTTAGTTTCGTATCAGTACCTTTCACGCTGGCCAAATTTTCGCGTTTATATCGAGGAGGCCACCCCTGATGTACGGAAGGGTTTTTACTATATGCATGTACGAGTCGTCGCGTCCTCTCGTAACACGTCAGTTACACGTGCCTGACCTCAGCTCCCTGATCTTCCGCGAGTTGGCGAACAGGCGACCTTCCGTATTACGTAATACGGCGCATTTCCACGTGTAACGTGATCTACTCGGAAAACTCCAATTGTCTGCACGTGGAAAGGTGTCCCGTTCTATTCTACGATGGACAATATATCCTCGGTAATCACCGCGAATCTATTTGCATTTATCTTGCCAGCGACGCCTCCGTACGCTTACGTACCTATTATTATACATACATACATACATACATACATGTTGTACGTATGTTGTAACCAGTACGCCAACACCTCTTAGTACCCTGGTTTTTTTTACCGTTCCGCATCTGACAGATGCAACTACGTTTCACCACTTTTTCGGCTGATCTTTTTCTTACGCCCACCTCTGCTTCATCTTCTCTTCGTCGTTTTTTTCCCCTCTTCGACAAATGTTTCGACTATGGGAGCTGTGCTACCAGCCAATATAATACAGCTTTCAGATTTTTGCACTAAGAATTTGCAGCTGCTTTAATCTTATGAGATTAATGTGTTTGTTTATTCTTATGTGCGTGTAACACGGTTATCTGCGTGTATTTGAATATACGTTAGATGTTTGTAGCTCTGGCGTTAAAAATAACGGTTATACAATTAAAATAACAGTATGTAAGTAGAAGGAGCGTCGCGCATTAAAATTAGTGCAAGGATATAATAATAACAAGTATCAACTCCAAATTAATCCGTAATCTGTGTTTTCAGACTATGGATCCATCAAATAACGTAGAACGACTTAAAATAATTTAAGTATTCATTACACAGAACTATTGATAGAGTTTTATCGTTGAAACTGTGCAATGGTTTCTGAAAATCGCTTAAATCTTACAAAACACTCTAGCATGTCGTTTAAAAGTATTAAATTTTTTCCATTAAGACTTTGTATCTTATACGGTTACAGTCATTTTCAGATTATTTGTCAAGTCCTCTTATCTTCGAAGTATATTCGACTACATGCAATAATCAATATTATGCAATATGCGTGTTTTTTTTTTTTTTTTTTTTTTTTCAAATGATAACATTGTTCAAATAAATCATACGTATATGCTGTTGACATGTACATATTGTTAACATGCATACCTAAAAATTGCTAATGTATCCCCCAATTATGTTAGCTTGATAGCTCGTAGATTGTATTGCAATCTATCGACTGATTACTATGTAAATTTGTACCAAAAAAATTGTTAATCTATTCTTAAATTATGTCTTTACGTGATAATCCCTGAATTTTACTGTAATATAGTACTCGTTATTGGTCACGTGTCCCTACTATAATCGACAGACGTGAGTATCGCATTTGAGGGGCCATGTAAAAACGCCGAGATTAAAATGATTTCACAAGTCGAACGACACAATCAATTTCCATAAACGGATCAATTGCTGAGATATCAGTCGGACAGTTTGCGTAACTAAATTGGCATACAGTGTGACAGAGAGTTTCAATTAATGTGGTTTATTTTCGGCCGCTTTCGTCGGGTCGTACGAATTCCAAGAACGGTTGCATTCATTAAACCGCCGTACGAACCGAAAGTGCCACCTATAATCAGTCGTTCACGTGGCTGAAACTTACAAGGACGAAGACCCGATTCGTTTCGGTTACACCAGACTGGTCTGGCGCGCGCGGTCCGTTCACGGGCTCCTTCGTACGAGAAAAATATCGATGATGCATATTAAAGTTATGTCATCTCGCTCATCCAACGTGTCATCCGCGGCAAACGTTCGTAGGAGATGTGCATACACATTTTATCCGACTATTCCGATAGCCATTAAAACTTTATCGATCGTCGTTACGGCGTTACGATCTATTTCACCTATTACGAGCCGCTGAAAGTAGGAGAAAGTATCCTCGATCATATTGCGGATAGTTCTAGAAAGTTACCGTAAACGTATCATAGACGGCGGTCGAACGTTGAGAGTACACGTAGAGCAAAGATTTATTTTCGCGTTCATTGACAGCAGCACCGACCGATTTGGATAAACTTGAGATTTGAATTCGATCTTGATATCGTGGCCAAGTTGGTAAGACGCGAAGGGCGCAGGGAAAAGGAGCGAATGCCAACCGCAATGAATTTTTTGACGTTAACGTCTTTTCGTATACTTCCGTATCCGAACAGCGGTTCGTCGTTGTGTCGCATTGCGGGTTAAAGTCTCCTCGCTTTTGGAGTAATTTTCAAGAAATTCCCTATTACAACGGCGTACAACGAGAAACGAATACTTTCCATTTTTTTTTTTTTTTTTTTTTTTTTTTTTTGAGTTTAATGCGTTATGTATTGCCTAAAGCTATATCTTGTCTGTATCATGGATTATTTTTATTATGATAATGAGAAAATATGAAGATCGTGGCATTATGATATTAAAGAAGAAATTCTCGTTTTCTAAAATTCTTCCGAATCACATTCCTTGGGAAGTCGTTGAGAAGGAAAATGAACACCGAGGTTACAGATCATAGGAGTACACGTGGGACGACAAGATCAGCCAGAGCGCGAAGAAGATGAAATATATGTACAATGAATATCTAATACGCATTGATTGCACATAACGCGTGCTTGAATTTTTCAATGTAGAATTATCGTTCAGCCCTGTCGAACGAAAGTAAGATTCGGTGTGTCAAATGTCTTGAAAATGATTTAAAATCGTGTTTTCGAGACTCATTTCGCGGCTGTCAGGATTCTGATAAACGCGTAAAGGAAACGAGGTAAATAGGAATACGAAGGAATGGAAAAACGGCAGGAGAGACAAAAGGAGAAAGGCGATTTTATGGATTTATCTAGAAAGAGTCGAAAAGGGGGGACGGATTGGAATTTCTTTGGAGTTCCTGGCGTCGAGGGTTGTTGCCCTGAAATGGTCGGCACGTGTAACCCTCCGGCGTCCTTGAGGTCTTTAGATGTCCGCTAAGAACATAGGAGATTCCTAATTCGTTAGGTAGAGTCCTCTAGTTATGTACGAGCCTTTCTAGAATAGTCCGCTAGGGTAGATCGTACTCAGGATACGCATAGACCGACCAGAGTCGTATAGACACGTTCGACGAGTCATCTTCGCTAAATATTTAGGAAATTTTCTAGCTTCTCCTTAATAGACAAGAGAGAAGGAATATTGTCTATCATAATATATTAGGTATATATTAACGAAGTATAACTGGGATGTTTAGGAAATATTACAGATTAATTATTATAATCCGCTTATAATGTATCCGCTTAAAAGTATTATCTGGACAACAAAAATGTCCTACAGGACAGTTAACTAGGAAATAGATATTGAAAATTAATTCAATAGAAAATTTTAATGATAAAAGCGATCGTAATAATATATTTTCTTTCAATTCATTTTTCCCAGTCTCGCGTCTGATTTAAATACTCACGTAATTTGTATCGTGACCGATCAGCTGTAAATTATTATTACAAATTATTTGTCCTTACGTAAAAGTAGTCGATACACGTTACGCTATAGTTCGCTGTATAATACTCGCGGTTAAAAGGTTAGGGAAAGTTGAAACGTTAATATCTATAGGTCGATAAAAGTGTAAGATACTAGGGGGAGGAGAAAAGATTATCTCTTCGTCTGGCCTTAACGCATCATCATCGAATTTGCTTTCTCGATGAAATTGATACGTTATCGCTTCTATGGCCCTTAATGACACCTACATCGATAACAACGCCTACTATCGTTCATCAAATGATTTCAATTGCTATTTATCCTGCCACGCAAAAACAACGAACGTTTATACTCGATACATTTTCTTCTTTTTCTTTTTTTTTCTTTTTTCACACATTTCTGTCGTATTTTTAACGTATGTCAAACAGAAATGCTCTTCGACGAAGATAATATATTCGTTATTTCGTTTATAATATAGTTGACACATAACGATATGATAATATAATTATACAAAATGGAATTGTTCTATCTTTCGAACGATGCAAACATTGTCAAGCTGAAAAATATCTGCGATATCTAATAAGACGGTAAAGGTTAGGATATGGAAATCTGGCGTTTTGAAAAACGGGAGAAAGGTATCCGACTGTAGCGTAGAATGAGAAACGACTGTAAACAGAGAAAGTGCGAATATCGAATATCCATAAACGTTTCTTAGCATTCGCACGAATAAAATTTTCGTAATTTATAATACGTAATCTAAATTCACTGTTAATGTAAACATTAGCAATAACAATTAATAGCATTGTACTATGTTCATGCAGTAGCGAAATGCAGTAAGTCATAACGATCTACTAATTACAATTATACATAATATTACTGTAACTCTGCTATTTAATTAGCATTAGGTAATATCGTAATATAAATAGTGTAAAAATACTGTAAGACGAATTGAACTTGAATTCAACGCGATCCAAGCGTGAGCACATGCGAGCAACGGGTGGAACAGCGGAACCGTAAGAAATTAGAAATTAGAAGATTACATATATTAAAAGATACAGAATAAGGGATATCGTAAGAGTAATAAGAAACAGCGAAACAACTTATCCTATAGGATAATAGGTAAGGACGATAGGAAAAGGGACAAGCAGATTTAAGAAATCTGAAATATAGGTTAGCGAGCAGAGATTAGGAACCGTAAGTGAAAAATACATAAGAAAGTAATAAAGGAAGGCGATAGCGGAAATGCAATATCCGATAGAAATATGATAGAATATCGCAAATACAATATATCGTATGCCAGCTATAATTAAAATAGACAATGAATCAATTGGTAATCCTCAAAGTACAACCATATTATCCAATTATATTTCTTTAATTTTGGAATTACCGCAGTATAGACGTAAGCGGCAGGAGTAACTTGCACTTACGCATACAGAGATTGTACCTACATACCTAGGCTACCTAGGAGCCGTATCATAATAAAAGATGCGCCAGTTCATCTTGAACAAACGAAATTGCTACGTTCTAACGGATATAAGTTCATCGGATCTCTCGTGAGATTGTTGATCTCAACGCGTTTTCGTTAGATATTATTAGTCACGGACAATTAACTGTCGACGTTAGGATAAAGGTATCTGGTATAAGATGTTTTTACGGTAAGTGGATCTGAAATGCACGTTCCACTCTTCCAGGCGACGAGTCTGGCTGCGCATGTCCGACATGTACATGTCTGTTTGTACGTTGTAAAGAGCCACGCGCGCCGGCTAGCCTAGCCAGCAAGGTGAAAGATACCTATCGTTTCGACGCGAAATACGGTTCATTAAAATCGCCCTAATCAACGTTCAACAACGTCGTTTGTCCGATAATTAATTATTCTAATAGGCTTGGGGAATAGGACGAAGATCATTTATCGAACGAAGCTGAGGAATCTCGTTAAGAGAAATTTAATTAGCTCTTAAAAAAAGGAAATTATCTCATCCGAGCAGAGAATTTCGTTTAATTTCATCGATTTCGGGAAACTGCCAAAATTCTTTATCACTTCTGGGAATCTGACGTTTTGTAATATGTACTTGGACGATGTTTGCACACGTTCCATTCCGACTTGTTTTATTTATCTTGTATTACTTATTTTTATGTATTTCAGTTATTACTTAATCTGCATCGAAAAAAGTTCAATTTGCTACTATGTATGTATACGGATTATCGTGACCATTTTCACTTATCTTTGTGATGTAACGTAAAAAAGAAGAAGAGGGAATACTATACACGTGTCAGAAGCTGTAACACGCTAATGAACATCGTACAGCACCCTTATCAGGGTAATAGTTTATCAAAGTAACATTAATAATATATTTATTCTTAACTTCTTGTTAATGTTTCGAAATGTATCATCTCTATCGCTGTAACCTTTGATTGAAAAAAAGAAAAAAAAAAAGAAAAAGAAAAAAGGAAAAAAGGAAAAAGAAAAAAAGAAAAGAAGAGGAAAAAGAAGAAAGAGTACTTTTTTGGTATCGTAATGTACCAAAAAGGATTGCAATTTCTCATATACTTACATGCATAGATGTGGCAAGCTGCTGTGTATCGTCTCATTTCTGCCGTCGTTTCGTGGAACGTAATTGCCTCTTCTCTTCATTTTACATTATATAGGATAATTATATAACGTATAACTTGTAACGATCTACTTGAAATAGAAGAAACAGCTTCCTCCCTCTATTATTGTTTCCGAAATAAAAGCTATAAAGTAATCGAAATGACCGACGGGTATTTCCAAACCGTTATCTGTGAACTTCGTTTCAAATGAAATCCTCCCGAATCCGAAGCAGATTACAATGTCCAGTGTGGAAGCGTAGTGTTCGTTTCAACATTACGCTAATAGAACTATACGTATGTAATAGGAAACACGTGTAAGGACAATACAAATACACGACCATGCCGGTCAAACGCATTTCCATTAGTCGACAACGGCTATATAGTCCTTGACTTTGAACACGAGAAAGACTGATCGATCGATTTATGGACGCATGTCTGTCCAGAATGAAGCGATCGACCGTTCAAAAGTCTTTTCCCGATCTGCCTGCAGTCCCACTGTTGTTTCTGCTTCCAAGGAAGTGGGGGTGCACGTGTGTTCCGGAGGGCCGGCCGTTCGGTCCCCTCGACACGTGTACGACCTTGACTTTGACCTCGGCTGTTCACAAACATCTACCCCCGAGACCGAGGGTCGATGCATCTACTACTTCGAAAAACGTCGCCTTCTTTTTCCTAGTATTCTTTTTCTTTTTCTTTTTCTTTTTCTTTTTCCTTTTCTCTCTTCGAGAACAGGGTTCGCTCGCTTCCTTTACGAGGATTCCACGGTTAAAGAGGAACGTTACCGTGGATGCACCGCTACCGCTACGAGGGCTCGATTTCCTCAGCCCAAGGTAGAACGTCTCGCTTAGAAAAGAAAGAATAAGAATATAAAGTAACCTGCGAGCGCTACGTAATCGTAATTTGTCGGTGCTTGTTAATAATTATTTATATTATCGTACTTGCATGTATGTACTTGCACGAGGAGTCTTATCGCCGCTAATTTCAATTAACTTTTTACTCCTTAGTCCTATACATGGTTACTGGTAGAAAGAAAACATCGCGTGTATATTTACCATCTGCATGCTTGTCCAACAAATGCTTTTTTCTTCCCGACGTGCAAGTATGATTTAATATTTTCTATCGAATGTCGTCTCTCTGTTATCGTCGTAATAACAATTATTTATTCATCGAGGATTGATATTGTTTTCGCCACGACAATATTAAGAGAGAAAAGAAGAGGAAAGAGAAGAAAAGAAAAAGAAAAAAAAAAAAAGAAAAGCAGAGAAACGAAGCAATTTCTCCAATTACGATTTTGTAATCGACGATCCGCATTATGAAGATGAAGTTGAGATCGAACTTGCTCGATATTTTATTTTTTCAAGCGTAAATGATGAGAACAGTTATTTGAGTCTTCCAGTTTCGAAACAGACGATAAATCGCCATTTAATGGGAGCGTGCAAACTTCAAGGGAAAATCAGTAATAAATATAATTACACACTTATTATTGACAGGAAAAAGAATACAGAAACGACCTCAAACCTCGTTCAATATTATCGCTTATTACGGATACTTTTTTTTAACGGTTTTCTCTTTTCTTTTGCATCCCTCCTCCCCGATTTAATTTCCGTCGCACGATAAATTTCTTAAAGAAAGTGTATCGAAAGTGTACTTGTTATAACGTAGAATACGCATTTATAGTTGTCGTTCTATTTACTTTTGTTTATTTACTTCGGACGTGTGCAATTTCGTAACGATGTTTTCATGGAAAGAAAAGGACGTCTCATTAACGAGTTTAATTTCGGAGGCGTTTTATCAGGCATGCGTCAAGACTAATTGCCACACATAATTAAATGGTGTATCTGTTACAGACTCACTGACCCATTTTTCAAACTGCACAGAGTGGCATGATTAAACGTTACCATCGATTCATTATGCATTTATCGTTATTTACATTCCATATTTGCGTCGCTTGTTAACGCACGCAAATTTCGGTTTCATCCCATTTCTTTAAACCTGATTAACTTTGTATTTGCACGGCACGTATTCTCAATACGTATTACGACAGAATGAACGATCTTAACAGGTACTTGAATACCGGAATGACCAAAAAGTTAAGCGTAAAGATCAATGTATAACTGCTCAAATTCGAACAATAAATAGCTAATTCTTAAACGTAATTATAAAACACGGAATATAATGAATTCCAAGTAATTACAATTATTTAGCGTTAGCTATAATGGATTTTGTTGACGTTATGGTAAAGATTTTATCGACGTGGTGATGATCTTGTATATGCGATGAAGATTTAGCGCGTCTTGTTCAGGTATCCTAAATGTTACGCCAAAGGCAATCCTGTAACACACGGAAGAAATATTAGTCTCATTTATTTTACGATATAATACATCGAATCTAAGAGTAACTATAATCATTTTTTAATAATATTAATAAAAAATAAATTTTTTTTATCGAAGTTACTGAAATTGTCAAACAATCGTCGTGTTTGTATCGACTTTGTTCTACAGAAAATAGTTTATGAATATTCATTTACGAGATTTACGCTTAAAAGGAGCACAGAGGAGAAGCTCGGGGTTTAATTAGGATGGTAGATGATATCGTACACTACTGCATACTTTCATCGCGAGATTACGCGTCCTTTTTGAACATTACCGCCTTTTCCGTCTGCGGACAAACCATGCAATGCCATCTGTCCTCATATTCTCCAAGTCGCAGTACCTTTCGTTTTAGCTAGATGTCGGCACACGGTTTGTCGCACCGTCCTGAGTTATTCCCTCTAGACGATACATGTGGTGCCATCTGCCCTCATATTCTCCAAGTCGCAGTTCCTTCCATTTTCGGAAGATGTCGAAACACGGTTTGTCGCACCGTCCCCAATTCCTCGCTCTAGGCGATATATGTGGTGCCATCTGTCCTCGCACTCTCCAAGTCACAGTTCCCTCAATTTTTGGTAGATGTCGACACACGGTTTGTCGCACCGTCCTCAATTCCTCGCTCTAGGCGATACATGTGATGCCATCTGTCCTCGCACTCTCCAAGTCACAGTTCCCTCAATTTTTGGTAGATGTCGACACACGGTTTGTCGCACCGTCCCCAGTTCTTCCCTTCAGACGATACATGTGGTGCCATCTGCCTTCATTTTCTCCAAGTCACAGTTCCTTCAATTTTTGGTAGATGTCGACACACGGTTTGTCGCACCGTCCCCAGTTCTTCCCTCTAGACGATGCATGTGGTGCCATCTGCCTTCATTTTCTCCAAGTCACAGTTCCTTCAATTTTTGGTAGATGTCGACACACGGTTTGTCGCACCGTCCCCAGTTCTTCCCTCTAGACGATACATGTGGTGCCATCTGCCCTCATATTCTCCAAGTCGCAGTTCCTTCCATTTTTGGAAGATGTCGACACACGGTTTGTCGCACCGTCCCCAATTCCTCGCTCTAGGCGATACATGTGGTGCCATCTGTCCTCGCACTCTCCAAGTCACAGTTCCCTCAATTTTTGGTAGATGTCGACACACGGTTTGTCGCACCGTCCTCAATTCCTCGCTCTAGGCGATACATGTGATGCCATCTGTCCTCGCACTCTCCAAGTCACAGTTCCCTCAATTTTTGGTAGATGTCGACACACGTTTTGTCGCACCGTCCCCAGTTCTTCGCTTCAGACGATACATGTGGTGCCATCTGCCTTC
>CM026177.1:633155-813391 GCA_014825975.1 Bombus haemorrhoidalis
CTTCATTTTCTCCAAGTCACAGTTCCTTCAATTTTTGGTAGATGTCGACACACGGTTTGTCGCACCGTCCCCAGTTCTTCGCTTCAGACGATACATGTGGTGCCATCTGCCTTCATTTTCTCCAAGTCACAGTTCCTTCAATTTTTGGTAGATGTCGACACACGTTTTGTCGCACCGTCCCCAGTTCTTCGCTTCAGACGATACATGTGGTGCCATCTGCCTTCATTTTCTCCAAGTCACAGTTCCTTCAATTTTTAGTAGATGTCGACACACGGTTTGTCGCACCGTCCCCAGTTCTTCCCTCTAGGCGATACATGTGATGCCATCTGTCCTCGCACTCTCCAAGTCACAGTTCCTTCAATTTTTGGTAGATGTCGACTCACGGTTTGTCGCACTTTCCCCAATTCTTCGCTCCATACGATACATGTGGTGCCATCTGCCTTCATTTTCTCCAAGTCACAGTTCCTTCAATTTTTCGTAGATGTCGACACACGGTTTGTCGCACTTTCCCCAATTCTTCGCTCCATACGATACATGTGGTGCCATCTGCCTTCATTTTCTCCAAGTCACAGTTCCTTCAATTTTTCGTAGATGTCGACACACGGTTTGTCGCACCGTCCCTAGTTCTTCGCTCCAGACGATACACGTGGTGCCATCTGCCTTCATTTTCTCCAAGTCACAGTTCCTTCAATTTTTGGTAGATGTCGACACACGGTTTGTCGCACCGTCCCCAATTCTTCCCTCTAGACGATTCATGTGGTGCCATCTGTCTTCTTATTCTCCAAGTCACAGTTCCTTCAATTTTTCGTAGATGTCGACACACGGTTTGTCGCACCGTCCTGAGTTCTTCCCTCTAGACGATACATGTGGTGCCATCTGTCTTCATATTCTCCAAGTCACAGTTCCTTCAATTTTTCGTAGATGTCGACACACGGTTTGTCGCACCGTCCTGCGTTTTTCGTCTACGGACAAACGGAATAATTTCTAAGTTATGTACTTAATTAATATAATTATGACTAATTCATTGTTATAAATTACGTTTGTAAATTCGTTTACAATCCCTCTTAAAACTATATATGTATATATTATACGTGAGATATATGCGTATATATATGGGTACAGTTATTTGCTACGGCGATGCGCGAGAAAAATGTCGACTGGTTGGCGTGTGGGGTTAGCGCTGAATCTTCCGTGCAACAATCCTCGTAGCTCGTACTACTTGTGGCGGACGAATGCCTTCGACATCGTGCGATTGCCCTCACCGTTGCACCGTCCATGAGCTACCGGGTGCGACGTAAATCCTCTATGCGACGTAAATTCGCGAACACTGAATCTATAATTTTGTATTGTCTCTGCTTGCTTAACGAAAAAAAAAAAAAAAAGAAAAAGAAGAGATTTAGGTATTCGTAAGAACTTGTACTCTAAAGCTTATATATTCAATAACAAGGTATGTACGAGTGATACAGTTGTTACAAATCTCAAATGCTGCGAAACATACCGATACAATACAGTGGTAACTTTGCGAATTGGTAACAAAATGGAAATAGTAAATGCGCGAATGATTTCGCAACGAAAAAAACGAGTGGCTGTGCCGCGTAGCCCAGCGACATCGATCACAGTGAATTCTTAACAGTTTTATTGGACGTCGCGTGACTTGATAGATTTCGCTCATTTTCGCTTGTTAACAATATCTTTCGTTTTTTATTGTACCACGTTGCGATATAAAATGATGAAAATAAATAGGCAGATTTTGCAAAGTCTGCTCGGCAGTCAACGCTTGTTAAGCGTTCGGGAAACTTTTCAACAGAATCCGATAATCATCACTGCAGCAACAGGTTGCGATTAATCGATGTTCCCTGCAACTGTTCGCGTGCAAAAATCGACAGTCCGCCAATTTACATTGATAGGGTAAGTCGTGAATATAGGGACTGGTGCAACAACACGCGTCGTGCAACAATTTCTCTCCGCAATAGGGATAGACCGAGCTGTCGCATAGTGGACATTTTCTGGAAAATAAAGACAATTCTTAGCGACAGGAGATCATAACGTAAGATCGTAAGCGTAAAAACATTGGCTCAGAAGTTCTATTTGAGATATATCTTTCGAACGAGTACAGTTTAGTAATTCGGGAGATTGTAATAGGAAATTAAGAAAGAACTTTTTTTTTTCTTTTTTTAAGGAAATTTCCTAAAAATAATACGTTATCGTACAATCACAAAACCTTATATACTTACTTGTTCTGAAGCGGCCTGTACGTATCGTCGATTGGGAAATCGTAATAATTGATGCTGTCCTGATACGTCTCCGTTTGTAACGATGAAGCGGGCGATAATGCCAATTTGGCCCCTTTCGGTTGGCTATCTGCCGTGGCGCTTTGCTCGCCTTGCCGAGATGAATTATGAAAAGAAATATAAATTATCAGAAATTCAAATAATCTGTTAATCATCAAATACAGATACTTTAGCATTTAAATTATTACAAATTGTTAAAACAATTTTTAATATTAAAACGAAAAAGTTTCACAAACACGCAACAAAGGAGTGTTCGGGAGGAAGCCGACTCTGTTTTACCATCGGTTGTTAATAAAATGTTAACCAACAGTTTCCTTCGTAAATTTTAAATTTGCAAACAAAATTGATAACTAACGAATGGGAATATAGGAAATTTGAACGAGTTGAACTTGGAAAGAAAACAACTATCTTTTAATAACCGATTAGAAATGAAAAAAGGTCTTTGAACTATTTACGATGGTCGCGCTTCTAAGAAATACGTCTGGACAAAAAAGGCAAGCTGGATATCACGTACATTCTGTGCAATTTCGCACTTTAGAAGTTCTCATAAATAGACAAAAATCGTTTCGTGGTACTTACTCGATGCGGTAGCAACGTGCGATAGTAGCATCACAATGCCGGCGAACATCACCGCGAGGATATGCATATTTTTTTCAATTCAGATCGTCTCGTCGCACTTTCGTCTAACGCTTTCGAACACGGACAGACCGAGCCGAAGAAATAAGCGTGGACTCTACTTTGATTTCTTTTTAAAACCCACGCAACGTTTATTGACACGCACGCGGCTCTGCTTGCTTACGAGGAGGATCGCTTAAATACGGTCGACCAGTACCCGTTACTCGTAACAGATCCAGATATTCCTCTCTTCCCGAGCAGATACGAAAAAGAGAAGAAAACAAGGGGCCGATATCGTTCGCCAAGAGAATCTCCGACGAACAACACCGAGACATATCTTTGATAATTTGCTTTTTTTAAACATTTGACATTTCGATAGCGTGTGGTAGAGCGGAGGCAGAGCGAATTTTGAGAGAGAACGAGGACGTAACCGCGAGCGGAGGCGCGTCAAGGACACAGATGAAAGTCGAATTGCACCGGTCCGGTTTAATTTCGCAATAGCCAATCGCCAAAAATGAAGATTTGTCTTTCAGGAAGCGGTTTAACAGACATGGCGATGTGTCTACACCGATGTTCGGTGTACGTACATAGGGCACAGTAATGATACATTTTTGTCCCGTTATTAAGACGTCGAGCGACGAGAAAGACGCTTTCATTCTGCGTCGCTACACTCGATGTCGCGTGGGAAAAGGATACCTCGGATTCGTCCATACATCGGGAGTAATATTAATTGTCGCTGTTCGCCGCTGCGAGGTAATTGTCAGACGATGATCACGTATTTCATACGATGCGGATGCGGATGATGGGCAAAAGTGCATAATCAAAGACTGTTCGATAACATTCGTCTTTCATTTTTCCCCTTCATTCTTTTTTCTTCCAGTTCGTTTTGTGGAGAATCACTTGTTTTACTCTCGAGAACCGATAATGTTGCAACGACTCGATTTCGTACATTTCTACGTGCAATCGTTTTGTGCTGATAACGTTTACAGTTAGGCAACAATCGTCGTTTAAGCGGTATTGCATCACATCCGTAAGAAAAGAAGAGGATGAGATTGAAAGAGTCTCTCAGGTACACGTTTGTACATAGTTTGTTGCATTTCATCCATTAAAATACAAATGTTGCCGTCGGACAATGTTCGTTATTCGTACGGTTACACACTTTCTCGTATGTACAGGCGATGTCGCGAAAAATTGTTTATCAAATTATTAGAAATTTCACTTCGTTGTCGCACGTTAAAAACGTTGAATCCAAATTTCTCTAAATTTCTCCCGTGCCGATGGAAAAATAATTTATTAAAATAACTCGTCCTGTACAAAATGTTTGGTATTGAACGTGTACTGTGAATTTTAGGTCGGCTATAAGAGCCACCTGAGCACCGTTAATATCGCCAGGAACTTTGTGAAGTGTGTATTCGTCGGTGATACCGCGTCGTTCGCCAAATATTTCCCTGAAAAAAGAAAAAAAAAAAAAAACACAGTTGTCCATTATATTATCGACGCAGGAACAGACTTTAAGAATTATGTAACATTTCGGATAAAGTTACGCGGTTATAGAGTAAATTGAACGCTATGGGATATTAGGAGACGTTACGTAGAGAATTGTTGCCTATCATATCTGGAAATAGGTGATAAAAGATTTTTCGTTTTCAACGAGGCAATGCCATCGCAAAGATCTGGTTTCTAGCAAGAAAAGTTTCTTGAATAAAAGATAAAGGAAAGCCCGCCAAATATGGAATGAAATCGTAGATGAAACAGAACGAACATTGTGGATTTACAGTTGTTTTCACAGGCAAAGACCACGGTTTAAAATTCCGTTTCTTCCACACATTAAAAGATTGAAAGCAGACCTTACGTTTACGTAAGTTGCTGTTATTTCGCTAGTACCGTAACTTGTATATCGTGATACGAAATTATAGAAACGATTTTGCCCATTTTTCTTTTAATAGCATCTTTCGAACATCTAAAAATAGGGTTTAGTTTATCACGGCATTTTATATTATACTCACGGCACTGTACTTTCCCTGTGAGAAAGATAATCTTTCCCTCTCTGCTCTTTCATTAACTATATTATAGAATTATGCTAATTTCAGCTCTGTGCTCATCTCAAACAGAAGATATTAGATTACTCGCGCTTACGCAACGACGTCTAGCTCGACGATACGTTTCACCATAATACGTAAGCGGCGAAATAGTACTTACATACAGAAGCTAAGTAGGAATGACAGCAGCATTCCCGTAGCCTCGCGTATTCAGCACAGTCTCCGACTTGTACTTCGCATTCTTCTGGCCCCACGCGACAAGTGTGCTTCACGAAGGGGAATACCTCTGAAACAATAGGCTGATGAGCGTCGGGAACGGACTTTCGACGAATCGGACAAACCTTATGATCAATTTAAAAGGATTGTACACGGGGTGGTATCTTTTCTAGTGGGATATCGCTGGCATATCTTATCGGTCATTAAGAATTAAGGATATCTTACGAAAAAGCCGTTTAACGCGACAGGAAATTCTTATCAATAACGTTCCCCTAGCTGCAGTAACAGAGGAGGAATTTCAAGCTCGAGTTCGTTTCTTTAAATTAGGAAGTTACCGATTTCCATAATCTTTGAATACGTTGTAGAAATCAAAATTCTGGGCAACTTTCATCTGTTGCCAATATTTTACAATTGCTATAATTACTATAATTTCAATTCTCGTGCAATTATTTGTACATTTTATAATCGTCGCTCGCATTTGCGCGAGTTTGCGAGACGTGCATTCGTAAAAGCTTGTCCTTTGACTATAATAAGTAAAATTCGAAATTCCACTTAAGAAATACGTCGCACAATTCAGATCTCTCATTTGGCTAATACGGAACTACGTGCACGTATTCTGTTGCTTTTAGCGTACTCTTATTTACCGTATTGTAACTTCTGCGTAATCGAATCGGTTGATTAGAAATGGGCAAAGAAGAACGTGCGATTCATAAGGCTGATCGAAATGGACTCTTGTATTCGATTCGTGCACACGATGCGTGCAGCAACGCAATTTCATTGCTGCTGTCGCCGTTGCCATTCGTGTACGCTCGACGAGCATTTAACGGCGAACATTGTGGTCATACGAAACTTTGTTATAGAATTGCTTACAGTTACAGCACGGGAATCGTTCGCGTTTGTTTACCTTGCACCTTGATTAAAGAAATGCTTATTAGACGTACCAAACGAGCAATCCCAATTTTTCAATGAAACTCGAAGCTTAAAATATACAGCAAGTCGTTCAATCGACGTCGGTTGTTCAAGTTCAGTCAATGTACTCTACAAACTTTCTATTCCGTATCTTTCTGATTTATCTTATAACTTTAAAGCGGATGGCTTAACCAGTTGGCTGCTTTCGACGAGTATAATACTCGTCATCGCTCGCTCTTTACTATACATTTTAGATACTCGCTTAGGTACTTTAGGAAGCTGCGCGTGGCCCAGCGTTCTCGCCCAAACGTTCTCCTTTGTCAGTGCCTTGACTTTCACTTCTTCTTTAGGATCTTCTTTAAAGACACTCCATTTTTCCATGATGGATCTATCAGTTGAAGTATCGGTTTAAAGTATTTGTTGGAGCTAAACCTCGAGTTAGACTGAAAAATTTGGGTTATTCGTTCGTACGCCTAATATAATATACAGGGTAAATCATAACACGTGGAAGTCGCTTCAGGAATGGACAGGAGAGATAAAAGGACAATAGGAAAAGTTTGTATGAACGTGTGTCTCGTGTAAGCTCGATTCAAAGTTGCAGGCACTTTCGCGTTTCAATGATTCGCAACTGCTTGGCTTCGTATCCATGTTCATCTGTATATTCATACTGTGTATATTCACTGTCTGTATACTGTATATACCATGTATATATCATTGTGTATATTCATTGAGAATATTCATCTGTATATTCTCTTATATTATTCATAATCATCCGTATGCAAGCTTGCAATGATCCTGGTGTAAAAGAATTTCACGTTCTTCGAAAAATTCTAGATTTACGTCGAATAACACAGACAGAGGATAGCCATCTCGAGCACCTTCTCTGAAGAAGATAAGCAGTTATTACGGTTTATCGAACCGTAGAGAATGCCTTTGAATGTAAAATATAAGATAATGCGACTTATACAAGGTCAGATAGAGCAGCACTTGTTTGTATCGTCATTGTATCTTCGTTGTCTCTGTGCCTTCTGTCCAGTCCTGAGGCGGATCCCACGTGTTACGATACACCCTGTGCAATACAAAATAGATTATCCTTTTACGTATTCGTTCGTTTTTAGTATTAGGGACGTACATTTTATTGTCAGCGGTTCGCTACACAGTGTTTCAGGAATATAACGGTTTATTAGAATTATCTTCGTCGTCGTTCGAGACACGGAACAACATTTTGTAAAGATAGCTTCTTAAATACCTATTTGCTTCTCAAGGTACTCGAAATTTGGCTCCGTTGACTAATTTACAACGAATTTCACCGAACTCGATAACCTATCTTCCGGTATTTTCCCCCTTTATGTATAATACCTTTCTGAAGACAATACACTGCACGCGTTTCTGTAACAGACGCTTAATTGTAAATGTAAATATATTTTCAAAATACCAAATCGATAATCGCGATATCTGCAATCTATTCTAATTACCAATTACCAATAAAAAAAAGAAAAAAAAAATAAGCAATAAATATAATGTGACAAAGATAGACAGAAAGGGGAATTGATTTTAAGCAGATCAATTACGCTTTCGTCCGTGTGTGCGAAGCAAGGCCATCAGAGAAACTATGCTAATTAGAAATTCGAGCAAATGGTGTTAGAGGTGAACGGCCGATAACTACGTAAAGAGTGCTAAAGAGTTGGGACGACGGATGCGCGGAATACCTAAGTGTCCCTGTTAACGGCCGGTCGTTTTGCGTGAATCACCTGGTATGTGTAACCACCCTGCGCGCCTCAGCACATTTAGAAGCGCGTGTCTGACAAGGATGGATCGTTACGATGAACGATCGTTACGAACGAACAACGATGATTTCCTGAACAGGTGATTGTCCTTCCGTTCAGCTGGATTCGAAGGTGTTTCACGAATTCGCGCGTCATTCTCACGTGGGGGAGAGGGTGGGGAGAAACGACTGGGCCAAGTTTCGCGGGAACCTATCAACCATTGACTTTTTCGCTTATAGCTTACCCATATATTAGCGCGTCTTATCGTTTTTTTTTTTCTGTTAAAAATAAATTAATATCGCGTTACTACATATCTGCTACGTACGAAATTAACGTGCATTTCGCTCGTATTTTCTAATTGGTATTGTACTGCAGTTATTACACGGTTGTAGAAATTGCAAGTATTACGACAATTTCAGGGTCTATTATCATGGCTCGAAAATTCCGTGAAGAGTTGCGCAATCAAACCACCAGCATTTGCACGGTCAATTCTTCACGCACGAATTGTCTGCACGCGATTGTCGTTTTTCAGGCGATCCTTATATACACGTAGATCGACGAAGGACGAGCCTAAAATACGAGCAATGTAATTGAAAAAAAAAAAGAAAAAAAAGCGAAACTGATGAGAAATCAACGTGATCGTTCCATTTTCTATATTTATTGCAACATTAAACGCAGCGTACTGTGCAATATAGAAAGTTTTGTATAGCTGCAATGCGTCACAGAAATTTTCACGATAGAAAATTGAAACAGAAACAAACCTCAGAGTCTGAATTGCGAGAATTTCTGAAACATCCTTTCGATTCGAACATTTCATTATCGTATCGTTGTTCCGACTATTGTTATAATTATTGGCTCGTTATAAAAGACTAATTAAGAAAACATCGATATCGAATATTTTGCTTTTTATCGTTGTTGTTATAAATTTTACTCACCGTTGGAGTTGCCATCGCAACAACAGTGGTCATTTATCACGCTTCCATCTTTGCAGTAAGTCATCTCTGATCTCGTGCAGGGCTTGCATCCTGGGATAGGACCTGTGGAATTCGTCAAAATATAATATTTCCTCTATTCCATGAAACATTTCATCTATTCGTGCCACTAAACGACAACTTCCATCTCTAAATTAATTGCAACATCTTCGTATCCGTTAATGTAGATCAAAAAAAGGAATATTAAAATTGAATTGTAATGGAAAGCTGCTACCGTTGCTACTACTATCAAGCGAGTAATCAGCGTTGTGGCGAGTTGGAAGAAGAACACAGAGCCGGATAGCCTTCTACTAACGCTGCAGTAAGGACACCATGTTCCTTGAAATCAGAAATAACAATTTTGTACGACCGATTGACAATTACATTTCATTATTCTCGTTTCGTAGAGCTGTTATTAAAACAGACGATAATCGCGTCAAATCGAGGGAGTACGAGTGTAATTCACGTTGATTGGTGCCTGCAGGTTTTATGCAACTGCTTTGAAATTATGTCGTTGATGTTGAACGCTATACCGAACGTTATATACCACCTAAAACATTTATTGTCATTTATCAAACCGACTGGGTACGAATATTTTGTTTTACGCCGTTCGATACAGTTTCGCTTACAAAACATCGCGAAATATGATAATGTAAGTCGCGCTTTATTGCCACAAGAATAACTTTGAAATAGTCTAAATGGAATAAAACAAATGAGCGAACGCGACGAGTAACGGGAAGATCAAAAAGGTTCGGCGCAAATCAAAAATGACAGAGATCTATTTATGCAAGGATAACTTCGCGGAACCATCGGAGATACAACTTTTCTTAGAATCCCGTGTATCGTTACAAATCGCCGGCTAGCTGAAATTGTCAAACAAAACCGAGTAACCTTGATTTCTATTTCCTGTATCCGACGATACGCGGTGCTTACGTTTGAAAAACGCAAGATCGTTCCTCGTCTCTCGAGCAATTATTTTCAGGTAACGATCGCATCAAGGAAGAAGGTGGCCTTTGGATCCTGGCGTGCGGCAAGCATACCGAGCCTAAAAATTACGACGACGATCGTTCGAATCGATCGAATACCTTTCTTGTCCGTACCGGCTGCAAAGTGGCGACACAAAGGCGAAATTAATAAAACGTGACGATTCGTCGAGTTAATTCGCGGTAGGTGGACGTGGCCCAAGTATCCGTTTAAACGGATCAAAGGGAGGTTATTCTCGGAGGAAAGATAAATAGATTTCGGTGCTTCGTAAAGATGCTTTATAGACCAGACGTTAGAATGAAGTCGGACAAGGGGCTTGGCATGTGTAACGCTTTTAGTATCGAGAGCGAAACGCGTAAATTTCCTACCAGGATAGAGCTGCAGCTTCTTCGCCTCCGTAATCGCCTCCTCGTAGAGGACCTCGTGCTCGAGGAAGTATTCCTCGTCCGGATGGTGGTTCACCACCGTGATCGACTCGAGATCACCGAGGATCAGGATCAGCGTCAGTACTCTGAATACAGTGGTGTGGCTCATGCTAACGCCTCTTCTTCGACATCCTCGACGATGATCGAGATTCCGCTGTTCTTACACGAGTTCCGCTTTTATCTGCTGCTTGAAATTCAAACACGAATCTTGTCAAGTTCGTTGCTACACGCTTATTTACGAAATACGATCGAGAAGTGCTTGTAGAAAACGCTGCGAGCTTCGCGGGAACGAGTTCTTCAGGGGGCGAAAGAGAACTCGCGCGTTCGTGTAGTCGAAATTCATGGGAAAGCAAATTATTTGTGGAAAATCGGTATGCGCGGCCTCTTAGTCGTAAAGAAAAGAAAAAAAAAATCTTTCATTCGTTTGGATCATTCACCTAGATGTCATTTTTGTTTAGCATCTTTAGATGTCATTTAGATAGCATTCGGAAAAAATCCCGAAACAATTAACCAGCGTTCATTGGTGACTATATCTTTTCTCTACAGAGGCGACGTCATGACACGATCTTCTAAAATTACTGATATCTATCTGGAAAGGGAAATTGTACTTAAACTCTATTCTCATACGTAGAAACATTTTCCGTTAAAAGATCGCAGCGTTTCCTACGTGCACTCTTCCATTAATGTCCGTAGATTAAACATTCGGTCCTTCGGAATGTTTGTTAATCGATGAGCTCGCAGCTCACCGATTAAAGATCGTTAAATTCTATCTAAAGTTCTATTCAGCTACGAATTAATCGATCGTACGAATCGTTTCAAAATACTTGCAACGTATCCGCCAAATTTTGTTGTTTCATAATCGCATAGTGAAATAAGCAATTTGTGATTATTTGGGAATCTTTCGTAATATTGCTTACCGAATGTACAACGATATCTAGATTATCGAAGCTGCGAATCAATTATATAATTATTTCAATCGTTACTTGCAAGATATCTCTTTTTAATCTTCTGCGGTTTTATGCTTTTAATTGCGCTCCATTGTCCACGGTTTTTATACCTTTTCTTTATTACCCAGACTTATTCCATACGCATAGTATAATGACTGTCGCAACCGGAAGTATATGCAAGATTACGGGATAAGAATACCGGTGGGACGGTGCCATATGAACGATAACGATTGTCGTATTATCGTCATCCAAGGTGAGTTTTAAAAGAGCCCCTTTGTACCTAATGCGAGTTTTATCAAGGTGTACATTTTAAATATTCTCCCAACTGTATAATCGTTGCGTCAAGCAATTTTTTCCGCTGCGTTATTGAATAGTACGATGCTGTGAAAACGTGCAAGTACGTTCAACAACATAGTCCTGCTAATGAGATAATTACTAGCTAATTGGAAAGTTCTATCGTCTATCTTTTGTTACTAAAAAGATTATTATAAATTATAAAACGAGTCATAAACGGGCAACGATTCGGCATAAGACGCGGCTGTTGAGAGACAACTTAAAGGGCCAAGACCTATTGTACTAGCTGCTAGCTGAAATGTATCAAACTGCGTAACAAATTGTAAACCTCGTTCGGGTTGCTAATAGCTAGACCGCGAATGTTAATGAATTTTTATATAATAGACGCTAGACGTTAGACGTTAGACGTTAGACGCCAAAATTACAATGTAAATCGATGGCCAGATCGTATAATTACGTTATCTTATTCTCGCATCTGTTGCTCAAGATAGAGTAGTATTTTTTTAATTTTTTTAATAATAGTATTAATTTAATATCGTAGATGGCACAAAAAGTATATGTTCCGCTCTGAAACGAATGGTTTTAATATCGATCGTGCGATTCATTTCATTTCGGGAGTGATTCATCCCTCGCTACCCTCTTATGCTCGCCAACTTGGGTCAGCTTAGGTAGAAAATGCGTAAAGCGAACGATCGCTGTAATCATTATGATACAAATATTAGACGATATTCGTTTCATATAAACGAAGAAATAATTAGCGAACCGACCATAGAAATATTAAACCAATAAGAATGTTAAGGGAACAATTCAGGCGTTTCCAAAAATTATTTATAGGTTTTGAATCTGCGTATTTTGATGCAAACAGGATGGCGATAAAATAGTCCGGTACACCTATAAACGAAAAGATTCAAACAAACGAAACGATCCGTGTTATCCAGACAAAATACCCGTATCTATTTGTGTAACCTCGTATTTTCCCGTATTCGCTATGTTCGATCGAATGGACAACTGCTGAAGCGAATTAAGCGATAGACCTGATTAAAAAATTCGCATGGAATCCGTAAATGCTTGTTCGATGAATACTCTCGCTGCCAATTATATTAGAACATCTGGCTGTTCGTCGTATTTAACGATAAGCCTCAACAAATTTTTGTTCATCAGCCTTATTGCATTTACATTTGCACATTTTACGAAGCGTGTATGCGAATGAAATGGCAGATTTGTAATAGACAGACTGCGGATGTTCATGCAAATTTACATTCCAATGAACACAACAACTTATTGTATGAATATTATATTGTATGCTGAGCACTCCATTTTCGGTATTATATTTAATTATATTAATCACGACTTGCTTAAAGGTATGTTCCAAATGACTATTATATTTGAGTATTTCATAAATTTGCCCTCATTATCGGCAATTAGCAGGAAGCTATGTGCATTTTTGCATGTGCCTTCAAGTTTTCTATAGTTGCAGAAAAATTCACAGTCTGATAATAAAATAATTGGGAAATAAGAGCAGCGAAAGGCATTAAATTTGTGCTAAATACGTACACAACAAGCGTCTTAATATTTAAGTACGACCAGCGCTGCTGACTCAGCGGTATTTCTAATATCAAAGCTTGTTGGAAGACGTGCAACTCTGATAAAAGAGGTAACATAAGAAAAATTACCGAGTGCAAGTAAAAGAATAGTGTGAATGAAAAAACGAGACAAGTACGAGAAGCAACATTCGCTGTGAGTCACGGCCCGATGACAAAGACGGACAATCGTTAATTAAGTTCAATTAAGCACCCTGTACGCGAAACACGGACGTCTTGGACATCTTTTTGAATCAAGGTGGCATCGCCGAATATCTTCCTGCTAATTGCGTCCTCGTTTTAACAGCGAAATTTTGTTCCTGTTTTTCCTAACGATCGAAGGAAAACACCGATACCGAATGAACATTGGCCCCAAAACTGTTGAAGACGTAAAACGTAAAGTTAATTAAGGTATTGAACGCGATATGACAGAAAGCGGACACGGTTTATCTACTTGAGCAATTACGTCATTTCTGGAGACTCCGAAGAAGACTCTGAAGAAGAAGAAGAAGACGCGAACCAAGTGTATTGTAAGAATAACGACGAGAATATTGAACGACATAGAGTCAAGGTTGGTTATAAAAGTGCATGAATATTGCAATTTTATAGCGTGATCTCTCGCCGTCAGGAAACGAATATCATTGGCAGAGTTTGAATTAAGCGTAGGTGGACTTTTCCCATTTTTCGTGCATTTCGTACGGTTACATGAACGTTTCGAGAAAAGATATTAACTAGAGAGATATAATCCTACAGCGAGCCACGTAATACCGAATATTTTACGTTTATCTACAAATTGGTAAGCTAATTGGTAGCTAACAATTGTCACAAATAGAGATACATTATCAATTGTTAGATCAGTTCACCTGTATTTCATGCTTTTCTAAGAATACATTGAACGAACGAAGGCAGCAAGAAGCATGAATCGTCTTAACAAAGACATCAAAACCATCGAGTTTAACTTTTACGAAAGTTGTAAATGAAGAAAATTTGAATTTTCGATGATTCAGAGTAATTTTCGCTAGTTCAGGAATGAAATCATAATATCTCGTTCTAATTAACGATTAATGTTGGAATCTCTTTTCCACCAGACACGATTAACAAGTAAGCTACGAATGTTCATATAAATTTAGATTTTCGTGTACATCATTAAAGAAATGTTCTTCTTGCACAATATATGTATTTCATACATTTTTGCACGTTTCAACTTTTTATAAATTCATAAACGTCCGCCGTCTATTAATAAGAAAAATGTTTTCGCGTACTCGTCTTCTTATCTTCAATATTATGACGATTAAAAATGTTACATCAACGTTTATTTAAAGATGTTACAACAACAAGTTAATCTTTGAACAAAGATCAAAAGTAAGGCGTTCCTATCTAAAGTCATTTTTTCGTTATACATTTTCAAGGAAGACCACTTTATCTCCGGCTAACCTTTGACTTGACCGAATTTCTTCTATCTGTTTCCTTGTTACGAAAACCAAGTAAAAAAACGATGAGGGGAAAGTTATCGTAATCAAAAGCTAATCTCAAAAGTAAATATGTTATTCACGTTATTGCAAAACGAACGATAAAAGTACTCAGAATGTTATATCTCTTTACTCTAAAAATGATTTTACAATAATACCTTTATTATTATGTCTGATATTTCCCGCACAAAACGTCGTACGTCGTAAATACAAAAACTATAAAATATTTCCTCACCATTACTTCTTCTCGTTGGACACTTAGACAATCCATGGCAGGAAATCCATTTTCTCGGTCAAATCCTTTGAAATATCATGTTCAGATTCACTGGCACAAAATACTTTCGATCACGTTTAATTTTCTCAACGAATCAGCTGGTTGCATCGTAATTACGGAGATACGAATCGGGAAAAGTGAGAAATGTTCGTTTAAGAAACCGTGGATTGTCGCATTGTTTATAAAACGTGAATGAGATAGTAGGAAGTGTGCAATGGTTATAAAAGTGTGCCGGATTGAACGACGTGCAACCGTCGAAGACTACGGGCTGTGCTGAACTGTCGGCCGAGGGCTGAAAAGAGTATTAGGCAGCACCACTACCACCACTGTCCTCCACTGCTGCTACCAGGGGCGGACTGGGACTTAAATTTTTACCGAAACATTACCGACATGACCGGTCCCCCGTTCTTAATTCATTAATCAAATTCTACGTAGAACGGCCCCGAACACTTTAGCGACCCACTAGGAATTTTTCTAAACTCTCCAATAGCCAGTTCACCCCTAGCTGCTACTGTAATCACCGCTATCGTAATTTACAGTATCATTTATATCAATTCGTACTTGTCTTATATTTCTGTCGCCAACAATTGTTTAATCTGTGCTCAAGGCATGGCTGGTTTTCTATCGTATTGATTTTGCACAACCTAATAATTTTTCATTTTAAATTACATTATTAAAGAATTGTCGCGAGGTATTTGTAACTGTCACAATATGTACCTGTTAAGTGAAATACGGTTCTGTGTCCTCGAAGCGATGATAAATTTTAACGAGCTTCTTATCAAGTTTCCTTTAAACAAAGATACTAACTAACTTGAATCCTTAAAAGGGAATTACTATTGAAAGTACTGTATTTAAAATATAATTTATCAGGACTAGCGATCGGTCTTCAGTCTGTTCGCATTTAGTGTAACGCGCTCACGTGCGTACTTTTACTGTTCAGCAGCTAAGAACCCTAGAAAAAAGAATACGTGTTTCAGAGTACGAATGCTTAAACGTGTAACATCGTTCATATACATTGTATGCAGGAAACTCCAGTCCCAAATCAGATGCCAATATTCGTACCACTTCTTCGACTGGCATGTATTAAACAAAACATGTAACAAATAGTATTCGACGAAAGGAACGTCTATATATAAACGCAGCTGACTGCTAGGTTTCGAAAAATGCGACAGTGACTGTCAAATAATAAAACATTGTTCTATCATTGTATTGTACAAAAGAGGAATAAATTGCTGCATTGCGCGCTGTTGCGTAGGTAGATTCGCAAATTGTTTAGATGTGCCAGTCATTGATTTGGCGATTGAGTTCCGTATTGATAGATTATCGATTCTGAATAATCTTGCCTTTGTGTTAAATTTTTTATTGCCTTTTTCAATAAAGTCCTAATTTACATGGTACATATTCGTAAAATAGTAAAATATTATACATATACCCAATGTTGCGTTAGATATGCATATTTTTAAAAAGCATAACGGGTGTACCAATTCAGTATATTTTTATAAAAATTATCGCTATAAATCAAGTATATACAACGCGATTGTTGTTTCTACGAGGTACAATCGTATTTACGAACATTTCTCGTTGACGACTTCGTAGATATGTATGCACATGTATGTACATGTTGTGTACAGGCCACTCTTGCAATGGCAGACACCTGGATTTTTGTAAGGATAGGACCAGTATAAAGGCGACATGAAAGGGCGTTTATAAGAAAGCATTGAATGCCTTGCGAAGAAGGGTCCGCTTACGTTGCTTATTGATCTTGTCGGTGAGTCCTGCATTGGTTCAGTTCTATACCTACCAATATCTTCAACAGGAAAGAAATTTTCATCGTTATGTCTCTTAACAAATATCTGTCTTAGTAAAATAACTCTAACAAATATTTCTTCATTGTATATCGTTTATATATATATATATATATATATATATATATATAATATCAGCATAAACATGAAAATAAAGATATGTTTACTCATTTGCCAAAAGAAGTTAATTAGAAGTTGAATATGTTCGAACGCATTATTTTCAATAAACGTACTTATTCTATTATAAAGGTTATCAAAAGTGTATCAATCGAATTACAGCGAAGTATAGGTAAAAATAGAGGAAAACCTTTATCGATCCTGATGTCCAGTTTGCCTTAGACCTGACAAGGACATTGCCACAGAGTAATGAATTATGCGTATATTTAGTATTCAAATTGTAGAACGAGTAAATTATCAACCGCCTGATTCTTTCCGCCACCCACATGTTTGATTTTTTCTTACGGTTATGCATCTGTTCCTCTATTTTATTTACTATAAATGTTGCATGCAACGAAATAAAAGGATACAGACAGCTGTTGAAAAGATTGATTAAGCGTGAAAATTGTATAAAGTGACGCACAAGAATTGACGATAATTCGGTTGAATCGTTACATTTAAATCTTATTTATCGTGGGTGCGCCAGTGCCTAGCCCTCGCACGCTCCACATACGTTTCATAGCGGCACACCCTGTATGTGGTCTCTGGAAGTGATCACGTAAAATGCACAACTTGTAGTCACAATACGTCTGCTTACATATCCGATTGACGTTCGTCACCCATACGTAGTAGCAAGTCAGACCTGGACAAATTTTGTTTAAGATAAACATGAAGAATAACAATTTAAAACGACAGTCGATCGTTTTAATTACTTTGGTATTTTTATTTTATAAGAAATAACATCAGGACAGTAACTGTATGTTGTATTAAAAACAAATAAAATAATTTGAGATGATCGTTACAGTTATAAGGAATTGTAAAATAAGCATAAATTTCGTTCTTTTGAAATTTTATGACGGTCTAAAGCTAAGAAGTAACCTATGCATAGAATTTTACCGTGTTTCATCATCAATTTTATTGATTTACGTTGATACAGCGGTTCTGTTCACTATTAACTTGCTCCCGTTTAACTGTTTACTTTTTCTACGCAAAAGCTCTCTCTCTCTCTCTCTCTCTCTCTCTCTCTCTCACTGAACCTGTTATATCTCAATGGACGGTTTATTTAGTTTCCTGTAGTGTTAAACAATGCATGGACGAAAATGAACGTAGGCGATAATACGTGCGTGTGCCCGCGTGTAACTATTCCAATAATTAATTGCGCAACCTTTAAGCGATAATTTCAATGGAGACAGTTTATAGCGCGCCGCCCTCCATAAAATTGGAAATGTTTCACACAATGTTTATAGCCTAATATCTAAAAGATACTCAGAATTGAAATTTGCAATTTATGACATTTCTGTATCTTTAGGAATAAAATGTAAAAACTTATTTTATAATCTTCGATTAAACAAAGAGTGTTAATAACCTCACAGTTATTAACCCAATTCGTGCAACGCACTAATAATGAATATATGTAGGTGGAATAAATTATTAAAAATTGTTTATATGTACTTTGAGACTAATTTCTATTTTTGACCATTTTAAATTATTATTAGGATATTATTGCGGAAGTTTTGTTGCAGCGATTTATTTCATACGTTAAATAATTCAATGAATATTATACGTCACATATATTATGTACTTTCGCTTGTAATATGCATTTTGCGCGTTTCTGCATTTTTAAATTTTACATAAATGCAGGAAAATTTGCAATCTAACTATTATCTATATTGAAATGTATTTGTAATCGTCTAACAAGAGTTATAAAAAATATATAACTTATTGGTTATATTATGAATGTGTTACATCATGTCATCCCTTTCTTATAATTGGTTCCACGTGTTTCTGGTTTAAATAAAATATGAAGAAATTTGATTGGCTTGTTCTATTTATGCACGAGATAAGTTTGAATTCGCGGCTTTTCTACGGCACTACCATACGAGATGTACGTCACTACAGTAACTGTAAAGAATTTGAGAATGCATGCGCCAAAGAAACTATGTATCGTATATTTCAAGCCGTATCATATAAGTATAGTTTGTGCCGCATTGCACAGTTTAAGCTGGAAACGTCACCACTTTAAATAGAAATGTATTAAAAAGAAGACACGAAAGGCAAGTCGCAAGATTTCTTCGTGTACGCAGTGTTCGCTGCTTTAAAATAGTGCATTGAATTATAAACTTCTATCCGAACTTGCGAAATACAATTAAACGATAAAGATGTCATTTGAGCCAGTTTTGAATCCTGTAAGTATTATTTACATCGATTAAAAAGTTATTTCGTTTGGCAAAGTTGATTGTCATCGATCCAGGAAGGATATACGTGTATATATATATATATATATACACATAGCATCTGCACTGCTGATATGATCTCAATGAAACACAGTTTATCCAAACACTTATCCAACTATATTTGTTAATTCGTTAGATTATTTACAAGTACTCTCTATATGAGAATAATATTGTATAAGTTAAAAGGGATCAAAAAATCTGTAATAGTTCCAATTTAAAAAGATGCATAAAGTATTAATGCGAACAATTTATACAATTTAATTTCAGAACTAAGAAGTTTTACATTTAAATAATAAATACCTTTATATTTTAATAGCCAATTCCTTATGTGGGAGCTGTCGAAGGTGGCTTAATACCTGGAAAAATGGTAAAAATTCGAGGCAAAGTTCCTCCTGGTGCTGTACGTTTTGCTGTAAATTATCAATTGGGACCTACATTAAATCCAAGAGATGATATTGCCATTCATGTTTCACCACGTTTCGCAGAAGGATTTATTACTAGAAATCATATAGTATCAATGACTTGGGGCCCAGAGGAAAATGATGGCCCCATGTGGATACAACCTGGCCAAGAATTTGAGATGTTCCTTTTGTGTGATTTTCCATGTTATAAGATTGCCATAAATGGCAGACATTTTGCAGAATTTGTTCATAGGCTACCATATGAGAAAGTAACACATTTGGTTATTGATGGAGACGTAGAAGTACAATCTATCACATATGAAACCGTTCCAATTGATCCACCTCGCTCTCCTCGAGCTGTACCCCCGCCAGATGTACCTGCTGCTAATTTTGGGCCACCACGTAATTAAACATTTTATATTCCTTTACTGTTACTAAATAATTACATAGTAAATTCTATACCATTTTTTTTTTTTAGCACCTGGAGGATTATATCCTACAATAGGTCCACAAACACCACAAGGTGGATATGGTCCACCGCCTCCAGCTCCTGGGTATGGACCTCCTCCTGGTGTATATGGAGGACCTGGTTATAATAATCCTCCAAGAGCATATGGATATCAGCCTGGATATGAGAAGCCTGAAGAAGAAGAAGCATTTAGTGGTTGTTTGGATAAAGTTGGATTAGCAATAGGGGGACTAGTTGCAGCAGGAGGCATAGCGGCTGCTGCACACGCTATGAGTGTATATAAATTTAATAACTACAAGTCTTTTGGAAATAATAGCATACAATAATATCTATAATATAAGATACTAAAAATAATAGCATATGTTATATGCTATACTATGTTTATAATTTTTTTAGAAAAAGAAAGAAGTTCAAGACGATCAGGAAAAATCTGATGCTTCTAAATCAAAAACAGAAAGTGAAGGTGGTTTGGGAAATCTTGGTTCTTTGGGTGCAGCTTTAGCAAGCAGTTTAGTGACCAATGCTTTAAGTAACTCACAAGCACAACAAGGCTACCCTAACCCCAACGTCCAACAATCAAGTGGTGGTGGTGGTGTATTAGACTCTATTCTTGGTGCATTAGGTATGATATAGATACGTTTTATACTTAAAATACGATCAAATTATGGAGTAATACTTTTCTTAATCTTTCAAACTGAAGATATTAATATAGTGATTTGTTCATAATTGTATGATTGAGTGTTGGAATGTTAGGTGATGACATAGATGATGTCATCTATTATAAGCTATATTTATGTTAAAGGTTATAGTGAATCATGATAAACACACAATACAGATAATTTTGCATTTGAAGTAAAATTCTTATATGCTTTGTAAGTAAATTTCAATACATTAAATTTTTGTATATCTAAGGTGGTAATAGCGGGCATAATGCAGCACCACCACCTCCTCCAAGTCAACCAAGTAATCCATTGACAGGAGCCTTAGGATCTATTCTTGGTGGTGTTCTTGGAGGTGGTGGAAATCAACAACCAAATTACCAACCTTCAGGAGGTTACGGAAATTATCAACCTTCTGGTGGATATTCTAATCAATCATCAAATTCAGATCTCTTATCTGGAATAGGATCAGCCTTTCTTAGTTCTGCTTTAGGAGGTCTTACCAAACACGATAAAGATGTAAGTATAAATTATAATATTTTAAAAATTGCGAATATGTAAATTTTATAATCTGACTATATAATTATGATTGTACATACAGAAATCTCACGAAGAAAATCGTCCAACTCCTCCACCAGCTTATACACCAAGTTCTGCGCCGCCTGCACAACCTCCTGTGTCTTCTGATAGTCCTGTTTCCGGAAATAAATTAACAGCAGATGAAATTTCAAAAGGCTTAGGTTTGGATGACTAATGTAAGTTGAGATAAAAATTCATATAAAAAATTATGTATAATGAAAGTTTTATGCTCTGTTATTGATATATGCAAATATGTGCACAATATGATTGTGCATTAAAGATATTTAACATGAAAGGCAGCTAATTATATATTTTCTTGGCACATAATATCTCAATAAAAAGCACCACAACGACTATAATACAAGCTGCTCGAATCTCACGCTATATATAAAAAGATTAATATTTTTGTATATAGATTATTTATTTATGATAAATTTGCTCGAATTATTTTCACAGAATATTACATAACATAAGTAAAGATTATAAACAAAATGAAACAATATTTATAATAGAATCCTTTTAAGCTTTGTAGTTGAAAATTTATAATCGAGTCGATATTTTCTAAGATTTACTATATTTTTATAAAGATACTAATAGTACTCAAATGCGATAACAAAATGTAAGTTGTTGTTATTTATTTTCTTTTCTTAATTATGCAATGAATAAAAGCCCCACACACACACACACACACACACACACACACACACGGATACAAAATATAAAAGTTATATATTAAAAAATTTATTCTTTCTAAAGAATTTCCGTTGATGAACATGTTTCCAAAGTAATCCCATGTCTCTTCTGTAATGTAACAAATACATTAAATGTAATATCTATGTATAATGTAATAAAAAATGTTTTAAAAAACTTACATCTGTTTCTGATTTTAATGCTTCAAGTTCTTTTTTCTTATTTCGATTAAAGAATCCAATTTTAAGTAGTGCTAAAATTAACAGTATCAACAATAAAATTCCTACGACAATTGACAAAGCTATAATCCACATTGCAATGTGTTGAGTTACTGGTGAACCTAAGAACATTGTAGCAATAATAGTATCATCAGACTTGTGTCTAATTTTTTTCATAACATGATTTGATTCTAAAATATTAACGTGTCCGCTAGACAAGAAAAATATTATGTCCTTCTCTTCTTCCATCATTTTTGCTGTAATAGATATTAAAAGGAAACGGTAAAATTTTTCAACATATCTTGGAAGTTAAAGATACACTAACATATCAAGGAAAATCTTACTTTTAAAATCAGATAAGTAGAAGTCCAATATGAGCGAAAGTTTTGCAACAGACGAAGAACTTAGAAAGGGACCAAGCTCACATTTAATATACGTACATTTGACATTAGCATTTGTACAATTGATATAAATTGACCTGTTTTCTGGCGGAAAATTTATAGAAAAATTGGTATCCATCGTAAATCCTTTTTGTGTATACAGTTCAGTATTTGCAAAGTAAATTTCAGATATATTAATTAAAGAAGTTGAAAGTGTAGAATTTAAGTGTGTGCAGTAAAATGGTTGACCATCCAGATAACTAATTGTTTCGTTTATATTGATAATCTGTATATCTCCAGTAGAATGTTTCCAGTATATTGGGATATTAATTGTTAATATAACTTCATCAATTGGACTATCTCCAAATTTTTGAATTTCATAAATATGTTGAAATCGAATATTGTTTAACTTTTCATCCTCATTGTCAGTAGAATATGAATATAAATTATCTTGCGCTTTCCTAATAAAAAGGAATTGTAGTTAGCAAATGATAAATATAATAAATAATATAGTTATAGAGAGTATGAAGTATAACTAATAATAATAATAATAATAATAATAATAATAATAATAATAATAATAATAATAAATAAATCTAGTGATACTAACCCTGCAATCACTATGTCAACGTCAACATCAAAATATATAGTTAAAACGTATGTATCATTGAATAAATCTTTCTGTTCACTTTGTGTGTTAAAATTGGTCCATAGATCCACGTGATCAACATCAAACCGAATTTTACTCATATCCAAATCTAATGTTAATGTTTTCTAATGGAAATGATTAATTATGTTATTTTATTGAAAAGGTTTTGATACATAACAGATTACACTTACATTTTTTCTAAGTGGATTTCCAAGATCGCATATTGCTTCTAAAGTATTATTCGTATAAAAACTTTCCACGCACGAGGGTGGCATACTTGCTAATGATAATATTTTTGGTATATATACATATATTTTAGCTTGATAAGCAGGCTCACCATAATTAAGAGCATCTATCTTAAGCTTAGTAGTGAATGTTGATCCAACAACATATTTGTTACCAGAATTCAAGTTTGTTGAAAGTGATATCTTTACATCTGATGTACAAATATTGTCGTCACCACAATCAGCAGCAAATGGTAATCTTATTAAATCTTCAGTTTTAGAAAACAATTTATTTACAGCTACACAGGTTGTACAGAGGAAGTTACCTTCCATCTCACTATCATTTAAATTTAAGTCATTTTCTAAACTAGTTGAGATAAATATTTCAACTGGATTTATTATATTTTGGATATTTTTCTAACAAAATTAAAAAATAAAATATAACTTAAGAAAAATATTTTTTAAGAAGATACTGGTATAAAATTCTACCTTTAAATATATCTTAAGTTGACTGCATATGTTTTTAGATTTATATAAAGTATCGGACAATTTATAAATGTTATCACTATTTCTTTCTGTACCATAATAAGCTCTTTTATATGTTTGATCGATTTTCAAAGATTTAACGATTCCTAAATGTAATTTCATTTATTAAATATGATATTCCAGAATATGTAGAACTCCGTTATATATGTATATAAAAATTAAATTATGGTATATACTTACGAAGATATTTAGGAGTATTTATTCCATCATAATATGTGCACACATCAATTAGAAAATATGTAGAATTTCTTAATAATTTTTGTTTGTCATTGTAAGACAATTTTGTAGTTATTGTTACAACAGGTTTTGATTTTATTAAAATTGCTTGTTCAGATAAATAAGCTCCAACTGCAATATCAGGATATTTATCACCATTTATATCACGAGGTTCGGAAATTGAAATTCCAAATCCACGGATGTTCCTTCCAAATTGTTTGCCAACTATCCTTTGGCTATAATGTTTAGGTAATCCATCGCTATTGCCATTGAAGATATATATTGCACCACTTTCTTCTTCGTATGGTGCACCAACAGCAATATCGCCATAGCCATCGTAATCAATATCACCAAGACAAGTTATGGTAGAACCAAATCTACTTCCAGGTATTCTTCCTTCAAATGATTGTTTTTCAAAAATTTCCTACCGCCAATGTTTGAGATCAGTATGTGTATTAAATTAAATACTAATATACTATACCAATTTATAAATTGAAGGCTTATTTAATCAGATTTTAAAAGGAATCTCAGACTGCTATATTCAAGCCAAAGTATTATTTCTATATATAATAATTCTATATATAATAATAATTCAGTGATATTACAAAATGTACATACATTATGTAAAGCAGTAAACACATATATGCGACCTTCATCCATATTTTTTGACCAATGTGGTGCTCCAACAATTAATTCATCTCTATTATCACCATTAAGATTACATGATGATAAAGCAGCACCAAAATATTCACCATGTTGCTCACCATTCAAAATCTTTTTTATTTGTAATTTTGCGTTATCGTTATGAGAAAAGGTAAATATAGCAACAGCACCAAACATAAGCAAAGCCCTTGGAGCACCAGAAACAAACCACAATTTCCCTTCTCTAAAATAACCAGATGTTACTGCATACCCTAAATAAATTATGATAAATTACAATTTTATATACCAACAATATTTTACACAAACTATTTCACTTAATTTATAGGTTTTTATATATATTGTGATTAGTATCAGTATAAAGCCAACTATTTTTTATAAACGCATCATCTTTCATAGAAAATACAAGTATTAATATTATGAAAATTTCATTTAATTTTATGATAATCACATGCATTTGCTACTTTTACTTCTTTTGATAATCATAACAGGAATGATAAGAAAAATGGTTTTATTTAAAAATAATGATAAATAAATATGTAACAATAATTTGATATGTAATGAAATACAGACTAGAATGATTGACTATTAACGGTTTATATTATGAAAATATTCAGTTAGCAGTAAAAATAAATTGTGTTACATACCAAAATAATTATTTGCATGAATATTTCCCTCATCTTTAATTGACGGAATTATATTTTGCATTTCACCATCAACTGATTTTGTAACTAACAAAGGCATACCTTTCCAGTTAAATACACCAGGACTGCCTAATATTAAATCCCACTTTAGGTCATTGGATGTCATATGCATAGAAAAACCAACTTGACTCATGCCAAAATTAAAAACATATCTTTTTGTATCGATAGCTTCTCTAAGTCTCACAAATGATAAAATTTTACTTTTAGATTCATTTTTAAACGACTTAATACCGTTGATTAATGACAAATAACAAATGCCATACATAAACCAATTAGATTGGCGTTTACTTATAATATTATACTTCAATCGTGGGCCGCAAACCTATTTACAAGTTTAATCAAGTAATTATACATTTTTATGGATAGATATATGAGAAAAGAAATACGAACTTCAACATACCACAATTGTAGGATTAGTCTTATTTTCTACAGCAATTGTAGCACCAATCCATGCATTATCCTTAATTTGATTAATTGTTGAATATTGCCTCTCCTTATCATTTCCACTTCTATCAATAATCCATTCCTTACATGTTTCATTAATTGGACATTGAAATATGGTACCTGGCTCGATTACATTTTGTATTATGCTTGTATTTGCTCTGGGAGCACCTACAAGTAGTACAGAATCTAGGCCATCTGTATAAAGGGCAACGGAAAATCCAAAATAACTTCCCTGTTGATAACTAAAATTTTTGGGAATATTAAATATTTTGGCATTATCAATGTCTAAATTATATGCTAGTATGCTATACTGTAAAATTATAAATGTAAGACTGTAAAACCATATATTAATCTTAGTTGATGAAGTTAGATATAACATTCTGAATAACTGATGTTAGTAAAACGAAAGACCAGGGAACATTATTTCTAAAACTGAAAGAATTAAGGTTTTGTACCCACAGGAAGGAAGTACTTTATATCTAGATACCACGATGACATCATAAAGGATTTGGTCCATATTTGTTTCGTATATTTGTGCTTTCTATCAAAATTAAAAGGAAAATCATGTTCTGATATTAAATAAAGCAGAACTACACAAATTTATTGGACAATAAATTAATGCATAAATTTAGGTCATTCTTTCCTTTATTTATTATAAGTTAATAAAGACGTATAAATGCAGGATTAAATAATGCAATATTCTTAACTTGTTTTCAAAGCTAAACATATAAGAAAAAAATGTATATCAATTTATTGTTTTATTATTTTCCATCACACTTACAAACCATGTCAACAATACACATTAGCTTGGATCGCTTATTATAGCTAATGTAGCATCAATTTACCTATAATTCTCGGCGGTGTTTTGCTGGAGTTTCGATTATATATGATTTAATGGTCATATCCAAACATGTTTATACTATAATAATAAATCAAATTTTCTAAATAATTGAGACATCAGTTATTAATAATTTTAAACATTTTAGACTACTAAATTCGTATAATCCTTTGTACCAATTATAAAATATTGTGATTAGATGACAATGAAAATTGTTTTAAATATGGTGAAAGAAGATTTATTTTTCTGGGACAGTCTTGTATGATAAGAGATTCCAATAAAATATAGCATACGTATGAAGATAACGGAAAAATAATAAAGTCTAAAAGAAGATAGAAAAAACCGGTCATATTCGCGTGCGAACGAACTTAGTATTATAAAAATATACTTCAAGGAATCACAGATTTATTATGTACAAAAGGAAAGGGATTAAAATGTTGAAGGTAATAGGAGCTTAATCGGAAGAATCAGTTGTAGTTGAAATAGTTTGGGACAAAGGTTTAGATCGAATACGATAGCTCCTTCTTACTACGTTCACCTTCTTTCTAAAATATTCTAGATTTTTTAGTTTCTGCTCATGATCTGAGCTCTCTACATCATTTTGATCTTTCTGTGCTTGTTCACCATTTTTTTCACTTGTAGATACTCCTGATGTGATGCCACTGTCAGGAGTTGAAGGAACTTTGCTTGATTTGTTCACTGGCACTGATGGACCATCTTTCTGAATTTTTATAGCATTACTAACATCATTTAAATAAAGCTTCCAATCTCTGCCTGATTTCTTCTTCTTTGTATCATAATCAATCTTCTGCCGTTTGCTCTTATTTTTGGTACTGTCACTTTTTGAGTTACTTTTACATTTTTTGTGTTTCCTTCTGTGTACTTTTGTAGAAGTATCAGAATCAGTTTTCGAATGCTTACGTTTACCAGAAATGTCGTTATCCTCTGAACTGCTACTGCTGTAATTTGAGTGTTTTGCTTCCCTCTCAATATGCACAACATATCGTGATCTTCTAGAAACTACGCCAGAACTGGTACTAGGCTGAGTTGTGTCAACAGGTTGTTCATCACTATCAGAGTCACTATTAATTTGTAACACTGCACACTTTATTCCGGCCCTTCTTATCTCAGTAATTTTACTATGTTTCCTCTTAAGAAACTTTACTTTTGATTTAGATTTACACTTAACTTGTGCATTGTCACCATCACTGGCAGAACCTGATGCAGATAGCTCTGACGCTGCAGCTGAGGCATTATTTGCTGGTGCATCACAATCTACAGCTGCAAGTTTCATTAGTTTTTCTCTACGATATGCTATAAGTCGTGTTATACGATTCGGGGACTCTAACGGTCTTTCAGGAGCTACGCCGCCCCCACAGGATCCGCGAGATGCCAGTGTTATCGCTGGCCCCAAAATACTTGACATCAATTGACGGTCAAATGCTGTAGAATCTACAAGGTAATAAATTAATATTTCATTCGAAATTATTTTCGTTTAGTACTTCAATGTAAAAACTTGAAGAAAGAGGACCTACCATCAGAATCTGTTGCACTATAAACTCGTCCAGTTATAAGATTACTTTCAGAATCACTAGGGGTTTGAGGTGCTGTTGACATATCTTCAGAACTCCAGCCTTCAACCTCGCGTTGTACCAGTGAATCAAAAAATGCCATCATTCTAGGATCTTCTCTGGTTGATTGATGGCTATAATCATGTGTCATAAATTGTCCACTACGTAATACTAATCCAATATATTCATCATGTGTAAATACTCTCCTTTGCCTCTCTTGTCTTCCATCATCCCTCTAAAATACAAATATAGAAACAATGATATATGCTGTCGATATGTATAATAAATTTATTCCATAAATTACCTTTAACCCGCCTAAGCAATTGCTTCCAAGAGGAAATGGACTCCAAATCTTAATGAGTTTCTCAACTCCAGACGAAGCAAAAATACAGCTAGCTTGATTGTATCGTACTTGATTAACAATGGATCTGTGCCCGCGTAATACCATGTGTGCAAAATTTACCCATTTCACATCCTCAGAAGGGATTTTCCACATATATAGATTAAAATCGTCAGAACCTTAAAATTATAAGTTGAAATGTATGTAAATACCAGCAGGAGAAGTATATAAAAAGATTTATGATTATTGCAGTACTACTTACCAGAAAGGACATACTCATCATTATCTCCAGCAAAACAACATGATTTCATTGTGCAACTGTTATAGTATCCAGGATGATCAAACTGACATAAATGAGTAGAGGAGTCTACATCATAAAGTACAGGAGGTAATCTTCTTCTCAGAGCTAGCAACCTATTACCTGCTGCATTAAATCTGACATTCATACAACTCTGGGCTGAACTTTCATTTCCATAACGTAATACAGGTCTGTAATTATAAAAAGTTATTATTTTGACGAAACATTTTCATATGATTCTATTTGTACTTTTTACTTACTTCAAAGGTTTTCTTACATCCCACATGCTAACTCCTTCTTTAGCATTGGCGGTTGCAAGCATTCTTGGTTCAACAGGATTAAACATTACAGAGTGAAAAGCAGTTTTATACCGTGCCAAACAAAATGTTTCCATGGCACTGGATCCTCGTATGTCGTAAATCAAAACTCTTCCATCATCGCAGGCGCTTGCAAATACATTGTCATTATGCGGATGTACTGACAGTCCGTAAACAGGTTTCTCATGGAGGAAGAAATTCACAACGTCTCCCCTATATCAAGGAATAAATAATTGTTTAGTTCTACATGCTTATATGTAAAAGTGTTTAAGAAGGAGGCTTCATACGTTCGTAAGTCATGAACGATAACTTGATCGTCATTTCCAGCAGAAAATATTTTTGTTTTGCTATTATCGTAACCAAGACAGAAAATATTACTAATGTGTTGAGCTTTCATTACTGCGGGCTTGCCCACATCTTGTATTGCTTGCTCTACTTTCCATAATAAAACTCTTCTGTCATCACCACCTGTTAAATTAATGACAAAATAATTTTAAACAATAAATATATTTTCATTTCAATGATCAATTTAATACATTACAAAAACATATATCCAGGAAGTAAAGAAAACACATGTTTTGCACAATCGTGTAATTACTTGAAAATATCAAAAGGCTCCAATTTTCCGTCGAATTTTAATTTTCTAAATCGACGGGCATAGGCCGTTTAAGAACGAAATAAATCAAACATATTTGTTAATTTCTTACCGGAAACCAATAGATCTCCCTGATTCGAAAATTCAATCGCATTGACGCATCCATAATGCGATAGTAGATCTTTCCTAAACAGATTTTCGGAGCTTTCGAACCTTGCATTAACGAGGCGTTTGCAGTAGTCGACTTTGTCGTCGGTTTGTCTCGCGACGAAATACGAGAGCGGATTATAATTGGAAGGACGAGCCATTTCTTTGCATATACTGATACGTATACGAAAACGGATAGAACCGTCGTCTTCACCCTTCGTCCCTTTCTTCCATGTATCCTGTAACTAACGCCCGTATTCTCTTCGTCGATTAAGTACCCTCAGTGCACCTCAGAGATTCTAAGACTGTTCTCGCGTACTTAGTAAACCGGGGAGACCTATAGAATAGGGAAATTCGTGGCGCAATCAAATCTACGAGATTATTATAGGTTGTAACTATTATAAGTTTCGCTGTGGCCGATCTTATATTTATTCTGTGACAGACGTGTCGCGAGTATACACCTCACGAACTCACACAAACATAAGCTACACGAGGTGCGTCTCACGCACCAACGCACTTCTGAACGCAGCCAAAGTACATATGTAGGTAGTAGGTACCCACATATACAAAGGCGTTTCAAGCCCACCCGAACAGATTGTCTTACTCGAGCACAATCAGCTGATCGCTATTCAGCGACTCCACGTTGTGGCTAATATTATCAGTCTTTCTCTTTCAATCTCTTATCCATATCATCGATACATATATTATCTTTAACTAAATAGCCCCATTAAATAAAAATATTTTTTCTTTTTATTTCGATTACCTACTACCTTCTTACGTTTATATGCAAGTGTCACTCACAACTGTTACTTAAACACTTCTAGAAAAACAAGAAGCATGGATACCGGCGCCGCATTGCGTGTCTCACGCGTACTTCTCACTGGCCCTCCTGGTAAGTCCGCGATTTTCGAAAATTACAAGGTGTTTAAAAAATCGCCCACTACTAGTAACTTTTGCATATCCTCAATGTTCAAAATATTTAATATCTTTTCTTTTAACTATTTACATTTCTTATTTATTTAAATCACCGTCATATATATAACCGTTGTGTAATTTTATAATAATAAGTAACATATTTGTTGTATTTTTTAAAATTTATTAATTAATCTTCTAATCGTTTATTGTAAATAAAAATAGTTTATAATGGTTTTGAATAAAATGAGAACTGCCATAGGTATAGGAAAAACTACATTATGTAAAAAGTTAGCTTTGATGATGGAGGAACAGTGTTATAAGTTTGATGGATTTTATACTGAAGAAGTTCGAGGTCAAAGTGGTAGCAGGATTGGATTTGATGTTGTGCTAATGAAAAACCGTGACGAAAGATCAACATTGGCACGAATTGAGTTGGTATCAATTTCTTAAATATATAAAGTTTAATTTCCCTTTTGACTGAGACAATATTACTTGCAAACAGAAATGTGATAAATCAGTCGCAGCACTCTAAATATAAAGTGGGGAATTATCATGTGTTCCTTAATGATTTTGAAGCAACAGCATTGTCTGTCTTCGATTCAAATGCAGTAAGCAGAATAATATAGTTTTATATATTTTATACATATTTATAATTGTAATCAATTCATTAATTTTTGTTTCCTCTAGGACATATTAATCATAGATGAAATTGGAAAAATGGAATTGTTTAGTCAAAGATTTCGTGATAAAATAGTGAAGTTATTTTTCGGAACATCAAAAATACCTTTTATAATTGCGACGATACCTCAAATGCATAAAGTACCGCAGCGGCATTTATCATTGTTCCAAAAGCTTCATGCAGATAAAAGATGTAGAATTATAACTGTGAATCGTCAAAATCGAGATAATTTACCAGAAGAAATTTTTCCGCTCATTTTACAAGGTACACAAGTTCCCTTTCTTTAAAGAAAAACAATATAAATTTTAAATACATTATAAACATCGTTTATTATTAACAAAAAAACAAAATGTTAGATTAAAGAAATCCTTCCAATCACGTTAAATTTGTAAAAAAGTAGTCATCACAAATAACGTGACAAATAGTGACTGGCTGGAAAATTGTACTACATAGTCATGCTAAATTGCATATGTATTAGATATTTTCGTAATAATTATCGTTTCGTAAAAACCACCATTATTCATTAAAGAATAAATTAAAAGAATAACAGGTGTGTTCATTATATGTTCAGCACCTTCTGCAAATATTAGAATATAAGTTAATCTGTTGAGATCTTTGAGATCATTTACTCAGCTTGTGCGTGAACATTAAAATCTTTAGTGAATAAGGTGGTTCAATTGAGGGTACAAAATAGAAATGTTTCTTTTTTTCTTTGCGTCATTTCATTACAATGAAACATAAATTGCTAATGAGGCATTAGTCTTATCATAGACAAGAAAATTTGATATATGTCTGTTCGCAAGTTTTCAAAACAAGCAAACTTTTTTTCATTTTTGTACCCATCAATATTACATCTTCATTGCAGTTATTATGATACAGAAGATTTTCATGTTCCTAAAAAGAATACAGTACTTTATTGTTTTGGAGAAGCCTAAGTGTTTCTCACCTTCTCCATTTCGGTATCAAATATATTACGCACACTTTGATTGGGCTACTCGTATTCAGTTATTGTTATTTATTTATTTATCAATAGTACCTAGGGTGTTCCACTAGCACATGAATTTTAGTAGAGAATTAGCATATGCCATTGGCCTTACATTTGGATGAGCCTGAAACAAAAATACATCCTTATGTAGTACAATTAAAAATTATAAAACTTACTAATTAGTTTGTAACATACCACCCCTTCATATGATGTGAAATGGGGTTCCATATCTTTGCCATTAAGTGTGATAAAAGCGCCCCTGTTACCCATAGTATCACTAAGAATAAAAAATAAAATTAATATACAATATGTGACTGTGTTAAAGATCGTTCATTTTATAAAGAACAAAATTTTTTAGTCTAATAATACACGTTTATGTACCAATAATTTGGAGCAGAAAATACAGTAATACATTTTCCAAAGTGACCAACTTCATATCCGTCATTCTTCACTTCGTGGCTTCTTATAATATAATCAAGATTGTTCATGGCAAGGAAATTTTGTGTAACATCAGGGCCAAACTGTACACCAACTCCTCTTTTACTTGGTGCTCTTCCAGCTTGTGGTTGCGGATCTGACCATAATAATTCACACATTAGTCCCTCTTCTGGTGGTTGTCTATTCCTATCAATTTCTCGAATTTCCTTTAACGTAACATCGTCTCTTGAAAATAGACCACCATGCATTACCTACAAACACCATAAACACATAATTTATGTATATACCATTGCATAACTATAAGAAAACCAGGAAAGTCCGCTCCGTTTATTTATTGACGATTGTTATTGATTAAAACAACACAAACTTTCTTGGTTACCTACTATGTTAAATTCAACATCTCCCTTTACGTAACATATAATATATAAACTTACAAGTATTCTACTATTAAGACAATGAGCAAGAGGGAGCCAATTGTAAACCTCTGTAAATAACTCAGCCATTTGAGCAGAATATTTTGCTTTAACCTCACCATCAAATCCATACATTTGATTCATTGTAGCAGATTCATGGTTACCTAAATATTGTACTTCATTATGAATATGTACAACATGTTAACGATATAAATAGATCGGTAAGAGTATACCTCTAGACATAAAAAAGTGGTTTGGATATAATAATTTAAATCCAAATAGGGTAAATATACATTCTACAGAGAAGGAGCCTCTATCTACAAAATCTCCATTGAATAACTATATAACTGTTAAGAAATATATGATACTACTGTACTTGTATTAGTAATATATTTAATTATAGTATATATTTAATCATTAAATTAATAAACATGAAATGTAATAATAAGTATAACTTATTTACTATTGTAAAGGATACATATGGATTAGTTTCCGATGGTAATCCATTTAATTCAAATATATTAAGTAAATCATAGAATTGTCCATGTATATCTCCACAGATAGTAAATTTACTATCTTCAGGAATTGTAACGTCAACTAAGCTTGGTTGTGCCATAAACCATGCTTTTATATCTAAAAGAATTTTATAAGCATATTTACGGTGTAATTTATTTTGTTTCTTATACCATTCTAATAAATCTTGCATAAATTGCAACGTAACTTTTTCATCTTCAAGTTTAGGCCCGGTATATTCATCCTCTATAGCTGTAAAATAAAAACAATCACAGCAAAACTCTTTTTAATAATATTTAAACTCATTAAATAAATATTAGATATAACTTACCCATCGCTTCTAAATTAATCATATCTGCTATATTTTTTTTATTTTCTTCCACTGAGATTGCTTTTTCAAAGGCTAACATTTTTAATGTTTTAGAACATTCTGTATATTTAATCTTTGCATCCTTATCATTTGGTCTTGCTTTAGTAACAGTTTTATAATCCTTAAGAGCTAGTTTGAACTTGCCAAGTGACATATGAGCTGCAGCTCTACGATAATATCCCTTCACGTAATTTTTATCTAAATCAATAGCTTTTGATGCATCTGTAAGTGCATATCCAAAACATTCTGTTTTTAGATAAGCAAAACTTCTATTTCCATAATAAACTGCCACTGTAGGATTTACTTCTATAGCTTTAGTATAGAATTCTATAGCTTTGGCATAGTCTTGATCTAAAAAGAAAATAATGAAATATACGATAGTTAATAGCGAAAAAATTATAATTAATGTTTTTCGTTTGTTCTCATCAACATATACACCGGAGGGATAACGGATTGCTTTTTATTCTGTTATAATGGAAGTACTCTAAAAATTAACTCTTTTATATTGTCAAAATGAAACAATTACTACAAATTTGACACATCAAATAAAACACATTTATATGAAATGTCATAATTAAAAAGTGACAAACATTACAAATGAATATAATTATTTAGAATAAACTTGTGGCAGCGATATAACAAGCAACCTGATTGTTTTGTATTTCAAAACTTCTAATGATTAGGTTTACATTTGATAATTTAATGATAATTTACGTTACGGAAGTTGGGTTAGTTTTCAACATACACGTGACTAAATTACATTATCCTAATGTTAATCATGAATTTTTGCTTAGCATGGCATCTAAATACAAGATAAATAGCATGATCAAATTTATAAGGGAAGTTTGTAAACGCACTTTTAAAATATTCATTTGCTTCTTCTTTAAATTTTTCCGCTTTGGCCGCATCTTCTGGCGATATTACTCCCGTAATTTCTGCGTTCTCACTCATTTCGCGCTTTATACTAACAGACTAATGGGACGATATAAAATGACTTAAATTATATCGAAACGTAGACAATAAATAACACATTAAAGAAACAATAATTTTTTTTTATATAACGGTCTTTATTGCAGACACACTGAAATCCTGAAATCTACTCAACTACCCCACGAAGCGATTCGATCGATCGAAGTCGAGAGAACCAACGAGAACTATCGATCATTACGATTCAAATGACATAATTACACTAAAATTATGCATTTTTTGATATATTAAATTTTCTGTAACTTCTCTGCAATATCATGTCCATTGCACCCTTTATAATTTCATTTATTAGGCAATGAAATGATCATAACAATTTAAGATTAAATTACAATATTTTTAATTATTATCTACTATACATTTTATGAACTTCTTAACGATTGTTAAACAATTATTTTAATTGCTTATACATTAAAATATCGTTCTTGACAAAAACATGTTTCTTTTACATCACAATAGCCAATTTTGTTATTAGTATAGTATGTTCAAAACTCTACCACCACGCTCTCTATATTTCGGTATGTATAAATTTTTATCATAAGAGAACTGGTTGATCTACAATTGAAAGCATTCACAGTGTATCAGAAAATCTTATGTATTTATTCAAAAGATGCTATCATGACGTCAGGAAAAATGATTTATGTAATATGTATGTCGAAAATATATGACCGCATTTCTAAAAAAGAAAGTTTCCCCGCCTAGTATGCTTGTATTTCTGGTTAAACGTTTTATGCTGATACCATCATTTAAATATACATATTAGATTTAGCTTCTTACTGATTTTGCTAATTTTGCATATCCTCGAGTATATCGCGTCTATTAATAAGTTCAAATAATGTAAATAACTTTTAAAGGAAGGTCACTGAATGAATTAACCTATACTTTGCATATCATAATATATTGGAGCCAGTTTGAGTGTATAAATTGTTGCACGTTGAATTTTTTTCAATACTATTTAAGAGGAGAACTGGCTACTGTGATGGCTCAAGTGGTTAGAACATTGCGTGCTGCTATACGAAGTTTAACATCACCAATGAGGAGTTTCGGTAGTGCCCAGCCTTTGCAGGAAGCTGCATTAGAGGAACGTTGTATTCTTGTTGATGAGTCGGACAAGCCACTCGGTGATGCTACAAAAAGAGACTGTCACATTGTTAATTCTGATGGACAAGTTCTACTTCATAGAGCATTTAGCGTCTTTTTATTCAACGGTAAAGGAGAACTGTTACTTCAAAAAAGGTCTCCCAATAAGGTATGCACTCGTTGTATTGTCTTGTGTGCAGACCACAGAAGAGAAATATGATAATGACGCATTTTTGTCGATTTTCTCATTTGAATGTCACTTTATGATCACAAAGGAGAACTTCCATTGCATTAATTATGCTAGACAAATAATATTATTTAATATTATTTTTAATTATTAATTTAATATTAGTAATATTTTAATAATGAGAAATACTTAAAAGATTTCAAAGAAGATAAAAAAAAAGACATATTTAGCTCCAAAATCAAAGAAAAAGGCAATTTTGTTAACATGGGATTTATTGACCAATGTTAACGAATTTTAAAATCGCTGCCTTATAAGAATTAGGAAGTGCGACTTGTCATGCTCTTCTTCTGTTGTCTTTACGTAAAAGTTGTACATTTATATTAAGTATATTAGATTAATGCAGAAGATTTTTTTTTTTTTTTTATAGATAACATTCCCAAACCGTTATACAAATACATGCTGTAGTCATCCATTATTTGAAATTCCCGAAGAAACTGAAGAACACGAGGCGCTAGGAATTCGTAGAGCAGCAAGAAGAAGACTGAATTTTGAGTTAGGAATTCCTTTGTCAGAAATTTTGCTATCAGACTTTTTGTACTTAACAAGAATTCATTATCAAGATGTGGAAGGTGTATGGGGTGAACACGAAATAGATTATGTGTTATTTATACAAAAAGATAATGTAACATTGGACCCAAATCCAGATGAAATCAGTGAAATTCGTTGGGTATCAAAATCAGAAATCAAAGATATTGAGAAAAATCTTAGTCCATTGAGTCCCTGGTTTAAATTAATTCTTAAGCATAAATTGTCATCTTGGTGGGATAATCTACATTCATTAGAAAAAATGCAAGATCATAAAACAATACAAAGATTTTTATAATAATACCTTTGAACAAATGATTAAGTTCAATAGCCTTATCACACGTAACGTTATCGTTAATTAAGGTATTTTATTACCATCCAAATATTTAAATAATTAATAACAAAAGATTTCGAGGATGAAATCTGTACAAGATGATTAGTTTTATGCAATAAGTTATACACTATAAATATAATGCAGTATAAGTACAAAGTAAATTTGTTCACATAAACTTGCACTTTGTAAATATCGAAATATTTAATATAATTTTGATAACATGACTAATTACCATTAGACAATTTGTATACTTATATAAATTTTGTGAATACATTTTTGTCATAGGTTGTAAATATATAGTAAACCATGATGAACTAATCTCCCTTAAATACTATTTTCTTACTAAAAATGTGTGTAAATAAATGGTACAACTCAAAAATACAACTCAGATATAAAAATTTTATACTGCAATGAATGATAAATCTAGAACAATTTTCTACATCTTTATGTTGATGTATCTTCCATTTTAATCATTAAACGAAAGTTTTGTTCATTAATAAAAGGTCAAAGAAAAGATGGTTTTTATCATGTATTGAATATAATATTTAGAATGATGCAATAAAATAATAGAACACGATCGGTAAAATATAATAGGAAATATCTCCATTATAGTTTCAAAAACGGTTTAAAAGGTATAAAGGTTTAAGAAGGTTAAAAAATGATTTGAAAGGTCTAAAAAAAGGTTTCAAAGGTTTAAAAAATAACTTATATTAATTTTTCTACTTGGTGGTATTTGAAAGGTTAATAAAAAAAATGGTTTGATGTAGGGTTTCACAACTTTATTATTTATATACATAATATGCATAATTTTTCAACTATTCTATGAATAAACCCTTATTGTGTTTATAGACTGTTATACGATTATTAAATTCTCTTGCTGCACAATAAAATATCATATTATTATGATTCAATAATTTAATACAGAATTAGTATTTAATGGTTTGAGAATATATCGAATAAAGATATTGGTTGAACGTTAGAAGTAACGGATATCTCCATCTTTAACTAACAGGAGCAGAGAAAAATATGAGCGTTCTAAATTAAAAAGGAAAAGTCGTGCTAAAATGTTTAATTACAGACAGATAATAATTATGCAATTTTACGTCTACCTCAGTCTAATATTGGGTAATATTTGTATTCATCTAATAAAGATTTTATTTTATTATCATTTATTAATCCTTTCGTTTAATTTATTATTAATCCTTTATATCCTATAGGCGAGATAGTTCACGATACAATGTTTATTGATATTAGTGCTGCATTAATTATGAATTTAGGCAGCACTAACGTCCGTTTTATTCACTAAACCACGCTCTAGTGCGAGACATTTTATTCATAGATTCGGTAAAAATCAATTTACGAGGCAACTTATCAGTAAATGTAGAGAGATTAACAACATAACAATATCTAGTTAATGACGTCAAGCGAGTAAAAAGAAAAAAGAAAAAAATCAGTAGAAAGAACAAATGTTCTTTCTGCGCCAATAACTGAAAAAACTAGAAATTTCCAGTCGTTGTTGAGGCAAATGAAAGGGCAAATGAACGGCAAATGAGTTTAACGAGTCTTCCAATTAGAGTATGTCAATGAGAGGGAAATAATAATTTTATATAATATGTATTTTTATATTTATATAATATACTTTGTACATATTAAATTATATAATCAAATAAGGCAATGCAGCAAAAATATAAAGCACATCTTTTTATCTTTTTAAAGATTATCGGAGATTATTGAATAAAATACCTAATTAGTTATACATTTAGCTGAGTATTATATAATATAGATATACAAATCTATTACACGCGTAAAAGATGATTATTCTAGAATTCTATTCTATTCTTTTCGATGAGAATGACGGTGCAATGTGTATTTCAGAAGCATAGAATTATGAGTTTTTATTGGAAGTTGCAAAAACCAGAACTGTAAACTGTGTATCTTTTAAATAAATTTTAAATTAATATAGAATTACGAATAAAGGAACGAAAGTTTGATTTTCTTTTAGAATTATTGTCCTCGCCTGTTTCACTCTTTCAATAAAGATCTTAAGAACAAATATACTCTATTCTTTTATCCTTTTCTGACTCCTTCCTTCTTTTAAACTTTTAAATACATCCTGTGAGCTGTTCTCGAAATTCTAAATCCATCTGCCAAGTATCTAGCTGTAATTTGCTTTTTTCGTTTAGCTTCGAAAGCTTTTATGTATAAAAATATATTACGATGCACAAAGTATTTTTTTAGTAAAATTTGAAAGTAATCTGGAAATGTGTACAGGTGGTCCAGGTGTTAGGTTGTAACTTCGTAACCAGTGCAGTCACTGTGCAGAAAAATGTCAAAGGAGAAAGGAGGATCGTGTTTTGTTTAAAGGTGCAAAGATGCGTAGTACAATCAACAATTGCATTATATTTTTGAATGAAAATGCATATTTATTCTTACATAGAAAGATTCCCCTCGTCATTCTACGCAGAGAAGTAATGGGGGTACGATGGTAAAGAAATGATTAATTATGAAGATATTTAGGAAAGATATTTTGATAATTTTTTTGTTATCGTTCCTTAGTTACCTTAGTTAGAGACAATAAGGGAGCTTATTTCGAATCATTACGTCTTTTGTGAACCTGTTTGAATTTCGTAAAACTTCGAATATATCCAGTTATTACGTTATATTCTATTATAATTTAAAATAGCGCTCAAAAATTAGTCGACACGTCGACACAGAATATCTCGTACGCAGATAGACAATTGCATAAGTACGGAAAATAACACGTAAGACGAGAAACAACCCAGCTGAAACACGTACCTTCTTTATTGTCGTAATTATTAGTGTACTTTCCCTCTCCTTTCGAGTGATCCATTCATGACATGCTTCTTCGTGGGTGGACTATATAAACGTTTATCTCTATTCCTCATTCTTTCGTCATTCCTAGGAGTTCCTTCGTAAACATCGCGGGCACAATGTTCTGACCATCATCCTTGGTGAACCGTGTTTTAAAGTGGCAAAAAGAAAAACTGCTCTGTGTTAAGCATTTTCCAATTTTTCGTTAGATTTTTATTATATTTTTTTTACTTTGTTGCTTCTTTCTTTCGTTCAACTCTGCGAATAATGCGCCGGTTTTCCATCATTTGGATAAGTACGTATTTTCTGCCCCTAATATCGTTCATCGATTGTGCATTCGGTCTGTATGAAACGTCGCCTCATATCATTGTGTTTATGGCTGACGATTTGGTAAGGCTATAATATATTATTTAAAATTAATGTTCAATAAATAAGTTTCATTCATTAACTTTTGAATTTATTTCATTTAAAATTTACATGTTTTTAGAAAAATTGTTAAACGTTAGCTTTATTGTGTTTTGGCATGTCATATCGATATTACAGATTTAAAATATATTATTCATTACGATACGTGTACGAAACCTTTATAATATTTGCAGCGAATTTAGATATTGGCGAGTTAATCAAAATGCAAATGTATTTACACTGCTGGCACATAAATTTAAGAATTTTATAAAACAAGCGATTTGATAAAAGATTAGCTACATCGCGTGAAACGGGTACTTAATATTTTAACATTTTGCATTAGATCGACACGTGCCAATTTAATTTAAGAAGTAGGACACGACTTTTTATAGTTGGCCAGAAAATTACAAGTAATGAAAGTAGATGAAAATTACAAAAAATCGAAATTACAAAAATTTACGAAAGTTGCACTTATGCAAAGTGCAACCGTTCACATATTACTTATGCTTGTCTGCTTCGTCTAATTCGCTGTAATTAATCTGTAGTACGAAAGCGTTTTGAATTAAAATTATCCTTAGTTAAGGCAATTATCGTGACTTGAAAATTACTTACGCCCCCTCATCTAACAAGGATGCCAGAGTGCTTGTGACTCATCCTAACCGCAAAACAAAAATCTCCCTCTTACCTACCATGACATAACAATTACTACTATTATGCTGTCATATTTTATTATTATATAATCGTTTATTATATCGCGCATAGATGTATAAGCCCTTATAATTTACCTTAGGCATTTTCGCATTTTAGGCACGTTAGGGAACCAGTTTACGTTGATATTCGCTAATGTACAACCGGATATGCTAGTTTCTTTCTCACATGTATAACCTATTTCTCGAATCTACAACTGGCTCAATTAGGTCATTTAGCGAACGTGATCTTGGATAATATGGCCAATGAAGGTGTTGTCCAATGACAATCCTTCAGAGTTACTAGCTTTAGGTCTTATTCCGTGCAGAGTTACGAAGACATATCTTCTCAAAGTTACGATTGAAGAACATTTCTCTACTGTCGATCCTTTATTTCTTGCCACAAACGGGACTAGATAGTTTGGTGAATATAAACCGAAACACAGGGTTCAATTGTTCTAGAACTTCTACATTGTACAGACACGTTTAATGTCACTCAATTCAAAGTTATTCTTCCTTCATTAGTATCGATTATTGTTTTTATCGTTGTTATAGTTTCTCGTTGGAAATAAGACGAGGGGCCAAAATTAGATTAGATTATAAACAGTTTCATTTGAAATATATTCTCTACACTTGTCATCAATTATATATAATCAATTTCCTGCCTCTTTGTCATGAATTATCAATAATCTTGATTAGTACCAGTACTAATGCTAGTACTGATGCGTAGCAGTAAATGCTACGTTACGTTATAATTTAACATTGCAATGAATTATAAGTTTTACGCAAAAACGTCTGAAATTATGAACCCTATTTTACGTTACGAAAATAAGTTAGCTTACTTTGTAACCGTATGAAGATTGTTTTATGATTTGAGATTTATTTTCTCTGATAGGGATGGAATGACGTTAGTTTTCATGGATCGAATCAGATACCGACTCCTAACATCGATGCGCTCGGGTACAACGGGATTATACTAAACAGACACTATGTACTACCGTCAAGCACGCCATCCAGGACAGCTTTTTTCACTGGACAGTATCCAATCCGTATCGGTACGTATTCGTATCAATAATACAAGGTTACGTTAAGGTACTATTATTTTGAGTCACGGGGACTCTACCCGACTCTAAATCGTACTACGAATTTATGCTGTGTCCACCTATAGTATACGTAACGTCTCATGAACATTCTTGTTTAATGTAACATCACGGTTTGCAATTGTCGATCTATATAGGGATGCAAGGGGTTGACATTCGCGCTGGCGAACCACGTGGCCTGCCACTCAACATCAAAGTTTTACCAGAGCATTTACGAGGCTTAGGATATACCACGAAATTAATTGGAAAATGGCATATGGGTTACTATACACCTCAGTACACGCCATTGCACAGAGGCTTCGATACGTTCCTCGGTTTTTACAACAGCTATATCTCTTACTACAATTATAGCTATTCGAATCAGGTGAGATGTTAGAAGGCAATGTGCGAGTAGCAAAGCAGATAGAAGTTTTATAAAATATTCTTGTTCGTGCACTTGCAGAACATGAGCGGATACGATATGCATCGCGGAGATGATCCAGCTTACGGGATGAATCGCGAATACGCGACAGACATGTTCACCCGTGAAGCGATCAGCATCATCGAGAATCACGAAATTAATAGGCCCCTATATCTCCAGTTATCGCATCTTGCTGTTCACGCACCTTTAGAACAACCAACGAACGTGTACAACGATAGAGAGCCTATAAATATTCGCGAGCCGAATCGTCGCAAATACGCTAGTACGTAGACGCGTCTAATTTAGAGATAGCTGCTTCGCATTGACGGTAGTACAATCGGAAAAATGTAAATCTTAGAGGAGAGGCTTTTGGAAATTTACAGAAAGGAAACAATCTAGATTGGCTTCATCGGACGAAAATAGGATGGTCGCTAAAAGCCGCTATAAATAGTTCATCTTTTGTTATCTTAGTTCGTATTTGTACGGTTTACGATCTCATAAGTCACACGACTAATTGAATGTGCTTGCCTTATTCTAGAAATGGTGTCGAAGTTGGACGAGTCGGTTGGACGCATATTTCACGCGCTAGGCGAGAAAGGAATGTTGAAGGACTCCCTGATTCTGTTTCTCACCGATAACGGAGCACCTTCGATCGGTAGATACAGGAACTACGGCTCCAACTATCCCTTAAGAGGGGTAAGATCACGTCATTAAGACGTAGCTTCTATCCATTCGAGAATGAATCACCTAAGTTTCAGCATTCTCAAATTCAATCTCGAACTTTCGAATAATCGAACTTATTTAATGTAGTGTGTCAAAGTTTCGTGTCAAAATTTCGATGAAAATGAAGTTACGGTAAAGTTCAACAAAGCATTTAGGATAATATCGGTTGAACGGGACTCGGATAACCGCGGATAACTCGGATAGTCCACCGCGTATCACGATAATTCTACTAATTTTAGAATATTATTGTTACAGACGAAATACACGTTATACGAAGGAGGCGTGAGAGGAGTCGCGGCATTGTGGTCATCCAGGCTGCAGAAAGCAGCCCGCGTATCCAATGAATTGGTACACATAACCGATTGGTTGCCAACGTTATACTCTGCGGCTGGTGGAGATCTGAAGGATCTAGGCGAGATCGACGGGATCGATCAATGGCGTCTACTCAGTGAAGGACGTGGACGTGGCAGAGATAAACTTTTGTTGAATATCGACGAAGTTTTGAAAACCGAGGGAGCGATCTATAGCCGATTTAAATTGTTGAGGGGTAACTACTAAAATACGGAATAAAATAAAAACCACCGCTAGGGTGATCGAAGTCGACGAAGATCTCGTCCTTTCCTAGATAATTAGGGATTTTTCCTAAAAAAAATGGTTCAAGGTACCATCGAGAATGGCTATTACGACGGATACTATGGCGACTCTGGAAAGACGTTAGAGACGCTACCTACGTACACGGATATCGTGACGAAAAGTACCGTCTCTGAAAGCCTCACTTATCATTTGGGTGGTCCGGTGACACAACCGAGCACAATAGTACGATTACGGCAAGATGCAACGGTTCAGTGTAATGCAAACTTCACGTATTACCGCAGACAGATGCTCACGCCTTGCAACGTCACGGAATGTTTATTCGACATAGTGAACGATCCATGCGAAACAAGAAACATCGCGGAAACGTATGTCAGGGTGAGTAATAAAGGTATGAATACCTTTACGTTATTTCGGTTAGTCAAAGCGACATCGATATGTCAATGCATTGCTGATCTAGTGCTGATGTTGTGCTAATGCAGTGCTGATGTAATATGCTGATGTCATATCGATATCGACAATGCGTACAGTAAATAGCATGAACGCGTGCACAGCTGAACATCGTTAATGTCATCCAACGTTGTGCCATCGTTATCGATGTTCTTCAAGTCACAGTCTTCTACAGTGATCATCGGCCTTGCGTCTCCTTCTCCTTTCGTTTCCATTCTATTATTATTATTATTATTATCATCATCATCATCATCATCGTCATTATTATTATTATTATTATTATTATTATTATTATTATTATTATTATTATTATTATTAAAAAAGATCGTCTTGCTACACGATATTCTATATATTTTTATAACGTACTGATTTGTCGTCCGCAGATCGCCAGAGACTTGAACTATTATCTGGAACAGTATGGCCACATTTTGGTAAGGCAGACGAGAAAACCGGTCGATTGGTCGGCAGATCCGAGAAATAGAAACCAAACATGGGGACCGTGGGTGAAGTCAGGGGCTACGCTGTGCAACGCTGCAGCTGTACCTGGCAACTTAGTCTACTACATCCACGTATCGGCGATTTTGGTTTCGATATTGCTGAACAATCTTATATGATCATGCAACGTTTGTTCAAGCAGTGATTCTACAGGCAAATATTGTCGCAGCATCGAATGATCGTCGAAGATCGAAAATCGGTTGACTCAAGTTGAAATGGCGCACAGAGTTTTAAACGACAGAGTAATAATTTGTCAAACTGAACACTTTTGAAAGTGTCAAGCAGAACATATCTATTCGTGGTCGTTTTACCATCAGAAATTTTAGCAAAGTAAATTTTAAAAGAATAGCACAATTTTTAATATTTTATGCTGCTATTTGTATTTTAACTAGTTCAATCTTTTACGTTCTATAATTAATAATTTCATATTGCGTTAAATTTCTACGTTTCGAGCGACGTTTCCAGCCATGTAACATTCAACGGCGTAATTGGTCCGATTGTTAAAGCAAACCAATTTTACAGGTTACAGTTGAAACGCTAACAATTTGGAACGCAAATTGTTATTGTTACTGAAACCATTAGGAATAACGTTCGTTAGCCGAGCGATTTCATCGAAAGAAAATGTAAAAATATGGCTGGCAATGCTTCGGGTTAACTGGTGAATTATGGCGATAAATATGATTAGCGAGGCAGAAATTGAAATAGATGGCTTCATATCTACTACGTTGTAATTAACGATTTTGCCGACCTTGCTGCGTAATTCAAACGAATATGTGATTTAGGTGCCTTGGATGATAGCCTTATAACGAAGTATACACGTTACCTGCCGTAACTTAAGTCGTTTAGCAGCCGAGTCTTACGAGTTTATTATTTACGAAATGTCCATACTGTTTAGTAATTCCGTTTAAATTAAAAATTATACATCTGATAAGAGCTGGGCGAACGCTCCATTTGCATTACGGTTCCAATTTTAATGTACATACGCAAATATTTTAAACATGCGATTAATTTATTTACGTAAATACAATGATACGAGTCCCATAGGATATTTTGAAATACGAACAAAATAAGTGGCAAATCTCACAGAGATAATAAAGTTATCGAATACAAAATAGTTTGTCACAATTATTTGCTGGCACATTTCCCAATCGAAGGTACGTGTCTCGAAAGAAATATTCACATAGTTAAAGATCTGACTGCAAGCGAAAGATTAAGCGCAGGCAACAAACTTCTCTTCTATGCAGAACTTGCTCGTCGAATCCAGCCGAGCAAGACAAAGTATATTACTAGACTGCTGGTGTTGATATAAATTGAAATTCTTGTGGATGAAACTGAAGAAATGACGTTTAAACAGACATCTGTCTTGCCCTTTGAATATTATACCCAACGCTCCGCTTTGAATATTTCTTTTATATTATTTTTCACTACATTTATCCCATACAATTTTGCATATGTAAACTGTATATCTAATCTATCCTGTAAACGAGAAAAAATCGTTGCAGTTTACATATACTTCGATTTTTCAGACACCCTACTTAAACGACACTCAACCCAGCTACGCAATTCGATAATATCAATAATAACAAACAATACACGACACAGTTATCGCAAGATTAACGATATCTCTGTTTATCAGGTTTTTTTTTTTTTTTTTTTTTTAAGATGATCGCCTGTCCATTAAGCGATATCGAGCGTTTAATTATCCTAAGGATAGTTAGGAATCCGACGGTCCCGCGCAAACGTGCCAGTACTCAAGGTGAGGGTGCGTATTATCAGAAAATCGCAAGGACAGATCAGTTTCATAATTGCGAAGAATACAGGACAAAGCGGAACGTTCTCCTCGAGACGCGTGCTTTCGATAGTCGCGGTACAGGCTTCGGAGTTAAATGATCGCACGGTCGGCCAGTGATAATAGTTAGAGTGTAGCATCCCGGAAAATACTTTCTCCGCCGGCGGTATAAAGCCTCGGCGCGTTATAAGTGGCGCGGTATTACGTGGCAGGATCGCTGATGGTGAATCGTTGTGTCGAGTGGTGGTCGATTTTTATTTAGCTCGGGCAACGCGTTTAAATTACGATCACGCGCGGTTCTACGAGGCGTATCCGCGAAAGTAAGTTCCGATTGGCTTTTTACTATTTCCGAGCATCTTCGCGATTTGTGGAGAAGGGACGTTCGGTTGAATCGTTGCGTCAGGGCGTGCGTTTACGTTACGTAAATATCTCGCCGATAGAAATTATTCGTAGAATAGGTGCAACTTTACAAACGAAGCTGCAGACTTCATTTGTGGGATTTAGTGAAACAAAATACCTCCAAGGTTCACGCATTGACTTATCGCTATAACTTTTGTAGTTCGAACGTTTTATTAAATCTCCACTTTGCTACTAGGCGTTTACCGCTATTGTATTTACCACGCTTGCTGTAAAGGGATTAACTCGCGAAATTTTATTTTATTTTTTACGTAGATTTTAACGTAGCACCGGCTTACGGCTCGACTTACGTGGCTCTTAGAGGTGACAGCGCGACGAGATAGAGATTTAATAATTAGACTTTCCTAGATAACGATATCTCTTTCGCAAAGAAGGAAACGCTCGAGACTCGGTCTTCGTTACAGAGATTTTTGCTTGAATCTTCTTTGCTCTGGTATTCGTCGCGAGAGCGATTGTATTAGGGCGAATTAAAAGAACGCGTTGATTCGCACTCTGTCCGATACAATTTGATATCGACGATCCAGGGTACCTGTCTAACTGGGTGCTTGTTGAAAGATTCTTCGTTGATCTCGAGCGCGTGCGAAGGCCGGTACCGTTGTTGTAATGGCAATTATCTCGATTTGGATAAAAATTACGCGTAGAATACGGCAAACTTTTATTTTTCCAATGTGATAGCCAATCGGAATTTATTTCCTGGGCGGGTCTCGTACTTCCTCGTAACGCGTTCTCTTTCCTGCCTGTACGCGCATTAGATTGTCCGAAAAGATTCCTCGGTTTTAGAAGGAAATAATAGAAATAATAGAAATAATCATTTCTGTTTTATACATTATTTTGCCGAACTTGATTTATTTTTACGTATGGTGCACTTTATAGCAATAGAACAAAATCTGTTTATTTCCTTGTAAAACGAAAGCAATTCTTACAGTGTAGAATTTCGCTTATCGCATATCGTGTAAATCTTTCTCCAGAGGATTCTTATATGTCTAGAAGAAGAGACCTGGGCACGAAATAAAAACAAATGTCGAGTTCTATCCTTAACTGCATAGTGTCAATGTCTGTGATTATTGTCTCAGGATGCTTGTTCTACTTCTACGTCGTACTGGCGCAACAGGAAGCTCAGGCCCAGCAGCGGCCAAATATTATAGTTATCATGGCGGATGACCTTGTAAGATTATCCCGCTTTTTTAGGTTTCGAGAACGTTCCACTTTGTCCTACTTCCTAGGGCAAATCTGTTAGTGTCGCTGGCGAAATCGAACGAAAAGCGTTTAACAGCAAATATGGCAATAAACGCAAGCCGAATTTGCATTCTTTCTTTCACTTTGCAGGAACAGGTTCGCCAAACGTCGTACGACATATTCACATCAATGATTTACATCGATCTCTTTTCGAACAAATGGATAAAGTAATATTTCTATTCTGATCGATGTTAAAAGCAAATTTATCGACCTGTTTCCTGATAATTCTATTCTATTTTCCACGAATCAGGGGAACGTCTCAGTTGCGTCATTTGCGTTTCATAATCGCGGATATTTGATCAGATTTCGTTGCACATGAATATCGCGCACAGACGATTAAAAGATAAAGGTGGAAATTAATTTCTCAATACTTCATGGAGATATCCACGCGGTTCCATATTTATGAAATAAATACCTCGATTCGTGGAAATACGTACATATTGCTTCTCTACGCTTTCTATGTTTCTCGATTTCATTTGTCGGACAAATATGGTTTCTTGCTATCTGACCTGCAAAAACAAAGCAGCGTATCGTTGCGTGTAGATCGAGTTGAAGATCGATTAAAAGGCACGAATGTACGTTGCACTCTCGATTCGTTCTTGAATACCAATAAGATAGATAATAGAGGAAACTTGACATAATTTCTTTAATCCTTGTGCTCGTTTCGTTTCGTTTCATCGTATCTAAGAACGTTCGACAAATACGATCGTAAATTTTATGTACGTTTATAAAAAGTGTTGCGTATTAAACTTGGATCTTTTTCTATCTCTGTTCTTTAAACATTTGGGAACGATCTTCTTTCAACAACAGCGTTTTTAGCGATTTTCATGGCTAAGAAGTCGTCAATAAAATTTCGATGACTTGTGACGACTTGCGACGACTTGATCCAAAGATAAGGTCTCTTTAATTAACTTCGTTCCAGTACGAGTAATTTTCGCGATCAAGGAGATTTTCGAGATCAAGATCTCGACGATATGCCAATGATTCGAAGATAAAGATCTTCGGCTAGTCTTTTTCGAGTACGATAGTAACTTTTTACAATCAAGAAACTTCGATAATTCGCTACACGATCTAAAGATCTTTATCGAAACTTTTTCAAGTAGATTTATAACGAAAGATCGGCAAAATTTGCCACGCGAGCCGAGGATAAGAGATTTTCTAATTGATCGTTTTCGGCCGCAAGTGATCTTCACGACAAACGAGTTGTCAGCGAAATTTCGACAATTCCCTACACGTTCCAGAGATAAAGATTTGCATCGAACCTTTTGCAAATCCTGACACGATTGATATCGACCAGGATATCCCATCATTTTTATAAGTAACAACCTGTCGATTGACGAACGAAAGACAATACTGAATTGCTGGAATTGTTCATCAAGGGCTGGAACGACGTGAGTTTTCACGGTGCCGATCAAATACCTACGCCGAATATAGACGCCCTGGCATACAATGGCGTGATATTACAACGACATTACGTTTTGCCGATTTGTACGCCGTCGAGGACAGCCTTTCTCACCGGGCGTTATCCTATTCGGACAGGTACTACTCTATGAATATGATTTATGCGATCAATAGCCAGGCATTTGGCTCGTTGCTTTCTTATCAATTTTTTATCGCGACCCGCGTTAAATTAAACCAGCAGCCTGTTTCAAGCCAGCAGCCAGTTTCAAGCTTAGAATTATTCGAACAAAATACTCGCCAAATGATTACTTGACCGATATATCGGTAGCGGTAGATGTTATTTTGACGTGATTTTGCGTTACAAATTAATAACGATGATAGTTCACTCGTATCAGCCTCCCGGCTATCACTAGAGACTCGGTTTACAATTGTTATTCTTATTTGCCTTGTACTCTCGATCGTACATCCTTCTGATATGGATGTTTACACACTCCTATAATCAGACGTCTATTTATTTAACTATTTATTTAACTACTATAGAGCTATAGAGAATCGTTTATTTAATCTAACTATTTATCCTGCCCATTATCCGTTTATCTGACTATGTTTATTTAACTCTTGACTTCTCAACACTTAACTAGCACCTATCTATAAATAAAATTTGCTCGAGCCATTGCCAAAGTACGATCGTTATTCGTCGAGCGTTGTAAGTGGAACTCAATGTCATCTTTTGTAAGAGGTGAATGATCGAAAAAAGAATCGAAGAAGAAGTGCCATGTTACGTGGAAACAGCGAAAGACATTTGCGTGTGCTACATTTAAGCTGAACTATGCGCTTAATTATTTATTCATCCGTAAAAGATAACGAGGAAGTCGTATATTCAAAACGATCGCTAACGGTGCAATTAGATTTCCCCTTTTTTATCATTAATGTATGGAATTTTTAAATTGCTTTGGTATCTCCTGCTCAGTGGCCTTGTACGTAATATGGTAAAAATGTACATATGTACACAGCGTGGATTCTATTAAACTGGAAACGCACAAATGTTTGGAAAAGTACGAACGATACGGAAAAATGTTTCAAACGAAAGTCGTACGATATCGAGAGGGATATACTGTGCTTTTATCCGTTTGATCTTAATACTACGTATTATATGTTATGCATATATTACAACAAGTTTCTTTATCTTTAATTACCTAATTACACAATGATCAGGATCAACTCAAATAAAAAGTGTTACGGTGTCGATCGCGAATAATCTCAAGAAAAAAGATTTTTCGACACCTGTACGGAAGACGATGTAGACTCAAGTACTTATAGGTTTCTCGATTTAATTATCGTTTAATAGGCTGTCTCACGTATAAGTGTTAATTATCGGGGATGTTTCGCAATGTAACGTGCACATTTTTGCACAACAGGAATGCAAGGTTACCCGCTAAAGGCAGGTGAAGAACGCGCGATACCTTTGAGCAATACGCTCCTGCCGGAATACCTACGAAAATTGGGATACGCCACGCATCTTGTAGGAAAGTGGCACGTTGGCTATTATAGCGATTATCATACACCGGCCCATCGTGGTTTCGACACCTTCCTGGGATATTACAATGGTTACATCACATACTTCAACCACACCATCGAGCAAAACGTGAGTTTCGTTAAAATAGCGAGAAGCATGGACGTCTTTACCATTTTGACTATAACGTGGTATTTTCTCCACTTTGATAACGATCTTTTTATAATCCTATTATTATCAAATATATCTTTCGATAATTTCGATAAGTTTTGAAGTAACGATCGATCAAATATATTCCTATTTTTGCGGGACATCGTCATCATCATCATCATCGCCATCCTTTTGCATCTATTCGATTCTCTGATATCGATTCGGACCCGAACTGTGCGTAGATGAAAACTCCCTTTCCGAAAGAAACGATCAAGGTGAATGTTAAATTCTTTTACAGCTCCACGTTGGATACGATCTACATTACGACGTCGCAGGAAACTTATCCGTCAAGTACAGCCACGAATATATGACGGACATTATAACGGAAAGGGCCGAAGATATAATTTTCAATCACGATCGCGGCAAACCTCTGTACCTTCAGTTATCCCATATTGCCGCTCATTCTAGCGACGCTAAGGAAAAGATGGAAGTCCGCGATGAAGAAGAAACGAACGCAACGTTAGGCTACATCGAAAACTTTGATAGAAGGAAGTTGGCAGGTAAGCGACGAGAACAGTTAGATCATAGACGAGCATTGACTTTGTTAATCATATGTGTATACAGCTGTGGCCATAGTAAAAGTATTCGCACGCTTGCCATGGAAAACTTTTACGTTTATATCGTGCTTGTTACATAAAGTAGATTTTGAAGCCTGATTAACACCGTGTGAGACGTGTGACTGCTGATCATCGTGTGATCTAATTAGACAGGCGTGTATTGCGACACGCGTCAGCCGCTTCAGGAATGCGCAGAAGGTACGAAAATGGCGAGAAAAGTCCGTACGAACACGCAACTGCCTTTAGCTCCATAGGATCTGCTCGAAATCGCCATCCTCGTTCTGCACGGAACCTCGTAGTTGTCGAGCGAAAGAATCTCGCGGCATTTAACAAAATCTGGCGAGCTGGCTGTAAATTTGAAGCAAGGTCAAATATGTTCAAGATTGGTCATTGGGCGTATGTTCGTACGAAACTTTCTCGTTGCTTTTATCCCTCCCGTCTTCTGCCGAAGTGGATCCAACGTGGGGTGTTACGGTACACCCTGTACTGGTAAAATTTCAGCCCGATCTGAAAATACATAGGACGAACGAGGACACGTGTGAAGCAAAGCAGGGGCTGATTCAGCGTAATAAAATAAAAAGAGAGGTTTATGTAAACGTACGACCTTGTTTTCGGGTTACAGCCTTCGGTTACTTTTCCGATCGACAAGCTCGACATTCCACGTACTTTCGCATTTAGACCTGACACCTCCAACACCTTGAACTCGAGCTTGGACCGTGACACTTGCACTCGTCGCCTTATCCCCGGCGCATCGGCTACTACTTGTTATATTCTCGCAGCGTCCAAACTTTCATAACACGCGAATCCAAAACAGAAACATAAAATATGAGTATTTATGTACACCATAAATGTTACTTGCTGTACCTTATTGCAATGTATGTTTCCTTGTTTTCAGGCGTGGTTACCGCCATGGATGAATCTGTCGGTAGAGTTGTCCAGGCGTTGAGGCAGGCTAACATGCTGGAAAACTCGATTATTGTTTTTATGTCCGATAACGGTGCACAGACTGTGGGTCTTTTGGAGAATTATGGATCAAACTATCCTCTGCGTGGGGTAATATAACGCTGTATTTTATGCTCTGCGATTTCTCGTACGTTCTCGTTGGTACGCGTCAGGGTGCTTAAGAAAAGGCGAGACAGATCTGAAAAATAATTAAGGAGTTGTTAAAATCTCTAGCGGTTATCCTCTCGTTCGAGATCCTACGAGAGAGACTATGAGGTATTTATACAGGAAACAAAAATTGATGTCATTCAGTTTGGCAGGAGTTACTTAAATAAGCAAAATTAATATACTTTATTCTACTTAAGATAGGATAGAAGTCATTGTAGCGTTGTATTTTCAGCTGAAGTTCACGCTTTTCGAGGGCGGAATTCGTGGAGCAGCGTGCGTTTACTCGCCAGCGATAAAAAATCCGTCCAGAATTTCAAACCAATTGATTCACGTGACCGATTGGCTACCAACATTCTACTCGGCTGCCGGCGGTAATTTGGAAGATCTGGAGGAAAATCTTGACGGTGTGGATCAATGGGCCACTATCGTTTCTGAAAAGAAGACTAGGCGTAAGAACGTATTATTGAACATCGACGAGAAGGAGGCTCTTTCTGGAGCTCTAATGGGAAGATACAAATTGATCAATGGTAATCATCCTTCTTTAATTAATAATAAATGTTCTTCTCCTTTTAGCGCGTTCAAGCAGCACTGTTAGCACCTGTCGTAGTATTCGCATGTTCTGACTCATCCTCTATAACGGCAAATTAAGTTTAACCGCCACTGACAAATACCGTCAGTAAATAATAATTCGTAAATCGATTATCGATGATCTTCTCCAATTAAACTTTTTCTCTCGTACGTAGGAGCGAAGCTTTCGTATGGCGATTACTACGGCGACAGCGGCACGAGCGAATCGTATCCAGAGTACAACGTATCAAACGTTTTGCATTCGGCAGCCGGTTTCGCTCTTGCCAGCGTTTCGAACGCGACGTTCAACAGCGAGCGTATAATCGAACTTCGACGAGCGGCCACGGTTGTTTGCGATAATTTGACAAGTTATCCTAGGTGTCTGGACAGATGCCTGTTCGACGTCTACAACGATCCTTGCGAAACTACGGACGTGTCGCGCGATCATCCAGAGGTAAATATACACGCTGGGGCCGCATTTATCCGAGCTGTTTGGAGGATAAGGTTATTCGAATAAGCGGAGACCTTATTCGGATTATAATAAATATATTCGGTAAATGTTTCCTATCGAAAACTTTGTGCGCTGCTTATTTTACAATTTTATTAAAACGTCCTAACGATCCTAACGGAAATTAGACGGGATTTGTTTAAAATCGCGTACGATTAGTTTATTACGCCGGAAGATCTAACGTTTCGTACGAGATAAAAATCAGTATAAGTAATTAAGAATTATCGCCGCAATTACGTAGCGAACTGAGGCATATTTTTCATTTTCTACGTTTATTTTCTATCAAATTTAGTGGACGTCCTAACCCCAATCGTATCTCGAGTTACGCTCGAGTTGAAATTATTCTGTAAAGAAATCTTATTTCCTTCGTAGGTTGTCGACGAGTTAAACCGTTTCATCGCTGGATACTTTACAGTTCTAAAGAATCAAACCGAATCCGGTCTAGTGGATCCACGTTCTTATCCCGAGCACTTCAATGGAACCTGGATGCCCTGGATAAAGTTAGCCGACGATGAAATTCGACTTCTTGGCGGTCGATAATCCGCACGGAAAACACGCGAAAGATCTATCCGGAAGAACGATACGTCGCAACACGTGTCAACGTGTACAGGGAAACAGCTTTCGTACGAAGCTTCTATACGTCGAATTTTCGTTTGTTAAAGCACCGTTTTTATTCGTTAAATAAGAAAAATCGATCGGATGAAACGGCCATTAGGTACTACTAATTTATTGAGTACCGATAACTAATAAACTACGAGGTATCAGCGGCCGAAAGAATATTTTTCTAATTTATCCGCTGCTTTAACAGTTTGGGAGAAGGGCCAGTGAAGCGAGTGCGCGAGGCTTTAGATTCGAGAAGCAAGCGATGGGGTGGGAAAAAGTTTATCGCCGGGGGACTAATTCCTTTTTTTTTCACCCATGTTATTATATACAGATTATGCAGATGAGAAGCCGTCCTCACGAAACACCTTGATATCAATTTAATTGCATCGGTATCGAATTAATTAATCTACATCCACGCGGATACACAACTTCCGACTTTCAATTTGTTTCAATTTAACGCGCACGCTATCGCTATGACTAATCATTAACCGAACGATATTACGATACAATTTCATTCTTTCGTCCGATACGATTTCGTCAATTAGGATCGTTCGTTCGAGTTGTCCATCGCGAAAACGCAAGTTGGACGAACAAACGAAATAACGATGGATGTACACAATTTCGAATGAAACTTTGAGAGCGGGCCTGGTAAAGTTAACGTTAAACAACGAAGCTGCTGCGGCTTCGTCGAAACCATCGAAAACCACTTTTCGTTCGCGTTCGGAGTCACCGCGAGAGAAAGATCGCGAAACGTTGGAAAGTATAAACGTCGCGCGGTAAAACCAGTAGCACTTTAACGTAAAATTTGCGAAAAGCAAGTTTCGTCTTTCTTCCACTCTTTTTGCGGTGGCGGGGGTTGGCGTTACGGCTCATTTAGCAATTTGCTTATTTGCTAGGAAAGTCTGTCGAGGCGGTATACACGCGTTGGCTTTGTGCGTAATCGCGAAGAGGAGCCGAGACACGATAGAAGGGGGCTCGATGGAACGAGCGAGGTAACTTTTGCGATCGCACCGAGGGTTTGGGGTTTAAGTCGCTTTTAATAGCCAAGCAGCTGTCGCCGGATCTGTTTGCCCCCTTTTTATGGTAGACGTCTTCGACGAATAATGGGAGGAAATAATCTGGAACGAAAGAAGCGGCCATCCTTTGCGCTGCTTCTGCAATAAACCGCTTTTAACCCGTTCTCCTCGTCTCTTTGCGCGTCAACGCGATTCGCCGGTCGTTTTAACAGCGCCGAGTGAAAGTACTCGCGCAATTAACGCCAACCTTCTTCCGCCGATTCGCGTGTCACGTCGTCCTGGATCGCGAGACAAACTGGCGAACGCTGTCGCCTCGCAACGCGTCTTCCGATCTTTCCCCAACGCTGACACACGTCTAGATTGTTCGGGCAGCTACGACGCCAGGCCGTCGTGACGGAAACGATCCGCTGTTGCTGTTTCGCGGACAGGTGCACGTTGCTTCGCGACGATCGCCACTTGCAAGCGAGCTGTCAGCTTCGACGAGTCCGGTACGCGTCTACGAAGAGACGGTTGGCGCGTGGTGCGCCAAAATTCTTCATTCGGTACCGACAAGAACATATCGACTATCCGATCAGCTCGTTGCAGGAACTTTCGTTGTTTCTCAAGCTGTTCGGACGAACGCGGCTCTACCGCGCAATGAGACTTGTACAGGGTCCGGCCGAATAACAGGTAAAATCGGGCACGAGGCGATTTCCTCCTGGAGAAACAAGAAAATAACAATGCAGTAAAATTTTCGAGTTCTCGGCTTGGTCTACGAGAAAATCGAGTTTGAATATTTATCGAGTACGGTGAAAGATGTCCAGTCGAGTAAACTAACTAACGAGTAACGAGTTATTTCGGACATTAGTTCGTACTTACCCACCCTGTATATGGCTATATACCTCCGAGCAAAAAAAGGATATCGAATCGTACGATTTCATAATGAAGTTTCGTATACGTATGCCTGTGTTGCGTGCACTTACGTGCGTATGTACTTACATTCTGAATGCGGCTAATTAATCTCTTCGAGTAATCAACAAATTGAACAGTCATTACCATTGATTGCCTCATTTGTTAGTTACCATTAACGCTCTTGTGACGATTTATTATACGCCATTATCGATGCTCGAGCAACTCTTAGCCGCAAAACGATCGAAGTGTATCGCCTAATTCTATACTATAACAATCACGCGTACTCAGTGTTCGAGGAGTATACTCGTCGTCGCTTATCTTTTTTTGCCATACATTTTATTGTAGGTACACGCTTTTCAAAGAGGTCGCGACAGCCAGCCAGACTTCCAGTTTCATCGGAAAATCTTCATTATATTATTACACTTAGTATACAGGGCTATTACGTGGCTAATCGACAATCCCACGTCGCAGATGCCACATTCAGCGGGAGAATTATTTTTCAGCATATACGATGTGCGTCGACCGAGCGTGTGTCGTGTTGCGTATTTACGTTGACAATATAGAGACGTTTGCATTCAGAGAATCAGCTGATCCATTATGACGCTGTCTATTATAAACCAACCAAAATATACCCATCGTCGAGAACGGACGAGCAGATATTAGAAGTTTAACGCGAACATACAAGAAGGACGATAATTTCAGGTAAAATAGAAACCGGATGATTGCTGGAGAATGAACAGGCTCTTTAGACCTTTCTAGATACTTTCTGTACGATATTTCCAATGGTAAGTTCGGCTTCTCGGCAAATATACGATCCCACTTTCTCCTCCAAACTAATTGGCAAATCGTACGCGTAATTGATTCGATACTTTGTGACACAGGCTTGCTACGATCCCCGCGGCTTTTACCGCGTTCTTCGCGCAAAGAACACACATGTTGCAAATGGGAAACACGACGACGTTTCTTCGCTCTATCTCTTATCGCAGAAAACGAACTTCGTATCGCGGGATCGCGTTCTACGAAACGAGATGTTGCGCGTTTCATTTTATTCGTCGCTAGGAAAATGTATCAGCTAGTTCGAAATAATTCTTTCGCTATTTTAAGGAAATAATAGACGCGCCACATTTTCTCTTTTATATTATCTTATCGATCGTTTTTATTTTACACGATGTTTATTTCGCTCTATTACTGCGAAATGGATCGCGCATAATTCGATAGAATAATAAAAAGCGAAAGACGTTGCGCGCGTCTGTTGTTTCCTTGTAGAACGAAAGAAACTTTTGGCCTTTAGCCTAACAGGCAGGGAAACGTTTTTCCCGTTAATCTATCGTTTACGAGATACTTCTGTGGTTCGATAACAACGGGACACCCTGTGTGTTTCACGTATCATTACGTCGAGAGTGAAGTAAGCGTTTTGATGGAACTTTAAATATGAGCGAGGAAGTCATATTAGAATACTTAATTAGAGAGTTACTACTTGTCCTAAATTCCGGACACTTTCGTCTTCTTCTGCATCTGCTCCACTTGAACAGCGCAGTAAAGAGTAGAGCAACTCGCTTTATGAAAATTTTACTGTTATAAAACGTCGTTTTATCGTCGATGGCGTATAGGTGAACACGTAGCAAAAATATTTCCCAAAGTGTTCACTTTAAGATTGATTTCCATCTTTACGGCAACGTAGAAAAAATGTGAAATAAGTGCGCACACGGTGTCTGCTTTTAATCGATCCACCACTCAAGTATATCGGATAAAGTATATAGTGTTTCAAACGTAATTTGCTCTGTTTGAAGGAGGGGACGTCTTACTGCGTCTTACTACTGGATTTGTCTAGGCGCAGGCGTTTTCGATACGTCAAGGTAATCTTTGCTCTTTCAACGAAACCGTACTTCCTTTTTATACGCCATCCTACGCAGCATTTTTTCTCTGCGAAAAGCTACCAGGGCCCATGTACGTGAAAATATTGTCCGGTTTGAAAGATATTTCGATGTTAATCCCATCGTACATGGGATGTAACGAAACGTTCGTGAGATGAGTCTTACGAGATTAAGATTAAGATATATTTTAAACTGATCTCGCTGTTTCGTTTCCCAGGTACGTTGGTACGTTTTCGTAGAGAGTTGAAAGATGCATGGGGCGGTGTATCGAAAAATAACGCTATCGAACATCTAAGGTTGCTGGTGGATCAGATTTGAAGACGCAAGACGCAACTGAAAAATACCTAATCTCCAATAGAACGCTAATCGTAATTAATCGTTTATCAATTAACAGCACTAATTAAATTAGCTGTAGCGGATTAACGATGCAACGATAAACGACGAGTAAAAGGAAATTACAATAATCCTGTCACGGCGATCAACGAAACATCTTAAATATATGCTTCGCGTAACACGCGCAATATATTGGCGAAAGGTGTCTACGTGTGTCTGAACATTTTCACGAGCCTGTGTCATATGTAATAAATAAACGATCTACATTTGGTTCTTTACTTCTCTCGTTGTCTTTCTGGCGTAGGGATACCTGGAAATTTGGTTTTAATATCGACGTGCGATAAAGTTATTTATGATGAACGATAAAACTATAGGATAATCGGGAACAAGAAGGAAATGATTAGCCGTAAATGGTAAGCGCGAATGGTCGCGATACAAGGTTAATAAAAAGGGGAATTGTCCTGGTGATAAATATACTTGTTTATCAGCCAGCAAGGACGAAAGTAAATGGACCGCGGATTGGTACGCGTTCATGTGCATTTATATATTAAAAATATATGCAGAAATATTAAAAATATTAAAAGCAGAGCATTCGTTATATAATCTTCGATGTGACAAACGAATTTCTATTTAAATTCCATTTCTTTAGCGCGTCCATAGAAATGTAAATTTGCGTGAAAATCCGCAGCGAGAAAATAAAAGCGACTGGAAACTTTTGAGCGGTAGTGTACAGTGTACGTGCATAAAATGCCTCGAAGAACACAATCGTTTCTTGACACTAGATCTACTGACCTGCGATGTTTGCCTAAATATGTCATACGTAGAGATGATCAGAATTAAAGTGGCAGGATGGAAACAAATAGATATACGGTGAATCATAAAGTTGTTCGCTTACAAAGAACGAATCTAGGGCAGTGCAGAAATGACAATTATGCAACTGTCCCAAAATAGTAAGGATTATCCTCCACTAGTGGTAATTTCTTTGCCTCTATTTATCGTCAGGTATGAATCAGTATCAATTTATATATATACACACACACACACACATAAGGCATTTAGCTAAATATTAAAAAGGCCAATTGTTCTAGCGTTAAAATGGTTAAAATGGGACGTAAGCATTGTTATAGACTGCGGATTTTGATGCGTTTATAGGGAATTTGAAAGTGTAAAATCGCGCGTCACGATATTTTAATAGTAGGTTAAATCATCCTTATGAAATCGAGAATAGGGCGCGCCAAATTGACTTAGCAATTATGTAGATTGCGTAGGCATAATTACGAGATAGAATATAATTACAAAAATTGATAAATCTATCTGCAGTAGTTGCAGTGGAGAAATAATTATCAAGCGTGTGACGCGGGAATGTCCTTCAACTATCCGAGTATTGAAAGAGTAGAAAGACCAGAAGAGTACAGGCAAATAATGATCTTCTTACAACAGATAGGAATATTAAACGACAGTTGTCCAGTTCCGAGTGTGGTGAGAATAATTTGCCCTTTTCGCGACGGCTTCAAACATTAGTTTGGCTTGGTAGTTCAGCGAAACGTGGCTTCTTATTAATAGATATAAATTGTTCCGCAATTTCACGTATTACGCCTTTTTACGTAAACGATATCCAATTAGTTTCTTCAGAGAATTGGTTCCTTCAAGAAAAGAGACGTTCGGATAGCGCGCATTTACAAACAACACGTATCGAATCCTCGGACCATCGACGTTCCATTCCAGAAGCTCGTCGTTCGTTCGAGCAAAAACGAGAGTCGAACGACACGTGTCGGTGATATTCCTGATAATCTTACGTCGGCGAACGTTGCGCCGTTTTCGATATCCGGACACGGTCACGACGCATCATCGGATCGGACATGGAAGAACGACTTTCCCGATTTTTGCCCAACGGATCCTCTCAGGCCAAGTGAACGCGATCTTTGACCAGTTTCTCGCCTCCTCCCTTGTTCGCGTGGCCGCGTTCGCACCGTGATCGCCATCCCTGTGGCCGGTTCCTCGTCCAACGAAAACCGAGTAGGTGAAGTAGGAGGAAATAGAGTAGTAGTAGGAGGATTCCACCTCCACGGCGACCGGCAAATCCTGCGGGACGGCTCGACGGACACCTGTAACCACGCAGACTCCCTGCAGCACGGGACGGCGCGAAGGAACTCACCCGATAGGGGACCGTATCGGTCGCAGATCATTCAGGATACCGCGCGTTGACGTCTGCTCCGCTGCCTCCATTGATCATCCTCCGATCAATCGTCGAGTGACAGTGGACGTGCCGTGCCGGTTTGTTGTTTTGCTACACTCGGCCTCCTTCGCTTCCCGCTTAGCTTCGCCAAGTGTGCACACGGTACGTTATTCGCCGGTGGGAAAGCTCGCTTCGAAAAGGGGAAAAAATAAAAGAAAGGGAAAGAAAAGCAAAGAAAAGAAAAGAAAAACGGAGAAAAAGGCTCGACGATAATTGCACCGCCACGCGGTGATCAGCCGTGATAAATCAGGGCCTCGCGTGTGTGATTTCTAAGCGACTGCTTTATCGTCCCATCGACAACTGCAATTAAGTACAGTGTTTCCCGACTTGGAATTTATATCTTCCTTCGGACGCGCTGCCCTTCCCCCCCCCCTCGCCCCCGGTATCTCTCTGGCTGTATCTCCGAACCAGTTCTCATTGTTCTTTCTCTTTAACATTTCTTTTCAATTTAGAGTAGCGTTTAACAGAGTTACATCGAGAGCGGAATAATTGGAAGCGAAGTTCGGTTCGGTCGTTACACCGGTTGCATCGATCGGAGATCTTGGAGTACTTTTTCATTGGTTTCGTCGAAGATGGATACGCCGAAGGTATCGCGGTTCTACGTTACGATATCCACCGATCACCGAGAGAAACACAGTGGTCCCTGAAAGAGCGCGCGTGCCAAGACGGTCGTCGAACATTGGACAATTGATAGAGCAGTTCTAATGCGCGAACCAGCGGAACGAATGCCGGTCTTTTAGAATGTAAAGTGCATGAAGATGACGGTAACGAAGAGAAGCGGTGCTAAAGCCTGGCTGCTCTTGTTCCTGTTGCTGATTCACGATGGCAGGTGCATCAAGTGGTTGTAAGTAACGATACAATTTCTTAATCGCTTCTTACGTCTAGATTTTCTTTTAAGCGCGCGCAAAATTCTCTGTCGGAACAACATGCGTCGATTCGATGTTCAAACTTTATCCAAACACGCGTGTGAAGAAAATATTACAGCTTTTCCCTGGAATAATTTAGACGAAAGAAGGAATTTTAACGTAAGAGACTATCGTCTATAATCGAGAAGCTATAATCGAGAAGCTATTGGTACATCTAGAAATCTCCAAACAGATTTCTCGCTTTGCATTTCAGAAACGATATTTAAAAAGGATACGCGATATTGGTTAAACTTCTTTAAGATATCGCTTCTGGAATATAAAATGAAAGATCTGTTCGGTCTTTGAACTTTTACACGCAATAATTTACGCCGGAAGATCTAAACGATAGTTAAGAAGAATTATAAATTTAAAACATCTCCTAATCGGAGAACCCTCCTCTCCCCCCCCCCCACCATCCTATCTGAACTATGGCTGGTACAGTAGCCTAAAGAATTACGTGACATTCATTACGACGAATACGAGCAAAGGTATAAATCCAGTATATGTAATAACGTGAAAAAGCTACGATCTGAACCGCGTTCCATCTAATTTAATTTGGTAATTAAATTTCATCGACGAAACGAAAGCTTGCAATTTTTATGGGAAGCGTATTACAGTCGTCGATCAGTTACGAGATAAGTTACGCTTTACACGGATACCTGTGTAAAGTAATTTAAACGGAGATCTAAAAGCTTGGTTCTGTCGTAGCTGCCATGAATCGTTCGGTAACAAGCAGCCCCGATGTTCTCACATTTGTTCACGGGGTCTCCGGAGGAATCGAAAGATTAATGTAGGTCCGTTAATGAGAAACAAATAGGTTACCAGCCGAGATGTACGTACGCGCGGAGAAGAATGGGAGCGAAGCAAGGAGGATCATTTTACTCTATTATAAAGATTTCCTTCTTGCTTGTTTTCGCGTTGGCCGCGCCATGGGGCCCCGAGGAACAATAAGTCTCAACGAGGATTTATTACACGTTCGAACTTCTCTTACGCCTGATGCATCGAATTTAGGTTTATCAGGGCGTCCCTTGTACTCCTGCCGACTCGTAAATTCCTATGAAAATATTTTATAACGATGTTTGCACGTTTGCGAAACACGTTGCGATGCGTAACGACGCCTAGGTTTCGCGAAATCTGCATCAGTTTCGACTTATCTCCTCGTTACCGATTCCTCTCTGTTCGCGGTGCGACGCCAACGTTGAAACGCCTCTTTCGAAATGTTCGATCGCGAAACGTTCAATAGCAAGTGCGGTTTTGCTATCCGTAATAGAAGGTACTTGGAGTATGAAAAAGTATACGGTCGAGGAGACTGAAGAGAAATTGGCAGGAGTACGATTAACCGAGAGGAAGGGAGATTCTTTGATCTGGTAGCTTCAGAGAAATACGATGGTTTCTTGTTTGAAAATGAGACGAAAGAAGGTCTGTGACACGCCATCGATAACAACGTTCTAAGAAATATTACTGAAAATAATACGTAACGGGCAACGAGAATAATATATGACTGACAAATGGCCGTTCAAACGAAGGTAAGTCATTCTATCACTTGTCTCATATAGGGAGGCTAAAGAAAATAGATAAGAAGCTTAGGGGAATGGAGATGGCCAGCTCGTTACTTGGAAGAAATGAACAGGATCTGTTCTTCAAACTTATTGCTACTCGCGGTGAAAATTGGATCCTGTATGGTAACGAGATACTTGGAACAATGGCATGATAAAGATGAACATGTAAAACATACGCAACATGTAGCGTATACAATGTACGTCCAAAGGAGATAACGACGACTTTGATTCGCTGGACATCCGCTGGATCAATCCATTATCGTTTTCTGCATCTTGCTACTACGATTACAGCAGAAATATATTGCGAACGAATACAACGCAACGGGATATACGTGGAATTAATAAGAAGACGATTGGCGATGGGAATCGATTTTGCAACGCGATAAACTGCAACGCGAAATGAAATTTTTCATATAGAAAATCACGTGAAAGTATTTTTAAGTGAAAGTAAATTACAATAGGAAATTGATCCGTATCATCCTGCGTATTTTGTTATGTCGTATGGATCATCGAATGACCGCGAGAGTGCGAATATTTACTACTACACCTTCTTTAAAAAAATGAATTTAGGCTTGCCGGTGAACCTTTTCTTTCTCAATCGTGAACTCTTGAGAAACACTATGATACGAACATAATGGAGTTTCGTGCAACGATCGGCTAATACTCGAAACAATTATAAATTCATCTTGGCAATCGTACAAATCACCTTCGTCTTAATGATAGGTTTGCCTCTGCGCGCAATTTACATTCGTTTCTCCTCCAACTACAGAAATTCGACTACGCTAAATCGATAGCAAGAAAGAAGGATTAGAATTCATTAAACGTAATCAACGAGCGTAATGAAATTTCGTGCAACAGCCGACTAATACTCGAAACAGTTAAATTCATCTTGACGATCGTAGAAATCGCTTTCGTCTTAATGATACGTTTGGCTTTGGCTGCAATTTACATTCGTTTCTCTCGCAGCTATAGAAATTCGGCTACGCTGGATCGATAGCAAGAAAGAAGGATCAAAATTCATTAAACATAATCAACAATCATCTAATTTCCTCCGCTTCCCTTGCCTCGGCCAAATATTCCGTGCGATTAATCTTCTGCGAAGGAGCTTCACCGAACCTTCTACGTTCGTCGATTGCTGCCTTAATTCCCATTCTTCGTACCAATTAATCCTATGCCTCCCCTCCGATAATTCTCTTCGTTCCAAAGGCCAATTTTTTATGAATCATGGCCGGTTCTTCCGCTGGCAAACGAACGGATCGTTATGATGGCATTTCCTATAAGATTCCATTCTCTTTCTATTCTAATATGTCAGATACAGCGTTAGTTATATACGCGCATTTATAATTTGACGTATTTATAGTACCGTGGAATCACCAGTATCCGAATTAATGAGACACGCCTAACTGTTGGTACGAGGGAATTTTCGAATAATAGAACCCACGTCTCTGTTTATGATTATTATTCATAAGACCAACGATGGAAGAACAATTAAGAAGAATACGATATAACGCAGATGTCATATTTTTTTCTTTTTTTTTTTTTTATATTATTTATGGATTCTAGGTCTCTCTTGCTGCTAAATCAAATTTTTATAACGCATTAAACTACGCATTGAATTATTTTTGATCGTATTGTATGTACAATATTAGCTTCGTTCCGTGACAGTAATATAAAAGCAATATAAAACCATAGAAAGGACCACGTTAACAGTAAATGACACAAGCGAGAAATATTATTAGATTAATAGGACGTTTGGCTAGTGAAACGTTCGGGTAGTACATAATGTAACATTCGAATAATGGATGTTCGGATGCCAGAGGTTTGACCGTAGCTCATGAAAGTATTCGAACATTTGTAGAAACTTGTTACGTACGTATCACCCGCGCTGTGTGAAATATTTCGGAATTCTTATCGGCACTGTTATCGATTACACGTTCGCTTTATTAGACTGATCAAGCTTAGAACGAATCTCAAGATACATGATACGTACGAATATATAAAATATGAATCATATCATATATGAATATGTAAAAATGTACGAGGACTACAGGGCGAAAACGGGATAAGTAGTATTTTATATATTTCGTACAAGAATTTGAGTTTTAAAATCCAACAAATCTCATCAAGCTAATCGCATATCAGATACCGAAACTGTGTTTCTTCCATCGTAGTCACGACAGTGGTGTCTCGTTACGAAGCAATTGAAATTTCAGAAGGATTTATATAACGCTCATAATATATTCGTAAAAATTGTCTGTGGCAAGTGTTTGAGTATTTTCATGACTAACTGTATATCCAGACATATACAATTGATGCTTATAGAGAATCCCATCTGGTCGTGTAACCGTTGCGTCTGGCTGGAAGCAGTGAACGTACGAAGACAGCGATAGCCGTAATATTGGTCAACGATCGAAGTTTACGATTTTTCGCAACAGCGTCGTCGCGTAGAATTGATTAGATAGAAGCAATTAATCTAGTCATAGCATAGATCTATTAATCTAGCCATAACTAAAAAGATCATCTGTATATATCGCACAACGATGAGTCGTAAAATTGCAGCTTCTGGAAATAGAAACGGATAAATAGAAACGGATTGTAACATTTTTATTCAACCTTTTACAAGCAGATAATCTTCGTAAAAAAATAATCTGTCGCGAAAATATCCGGATGCTACGATGTTTCTAATAATCGGTTTGTACGAATAATTGTAAATGTAGGAATAATTAGAAAGACACATCGGATTAGTCCGCGATCCCCGGTTAATATGAATATTTCGCTTTATCGCTTTATCGATTTCTCAGAGTTGATAAAACATTAAACGGCGAATAAGAGACGTGTTGTAGTAACGTAAGCTTTGGCGTTACAAAAATATTCGAACGCTTTACGAAAATTATATCTGCTTGTGCCCTGTGATGCCCCTTCGCGCGAAGGTAAAATGGTAAAGTATAAGGTAAGACGCGCCACGTTATTGGTTTGCGTTGGCGCAAAACACAAAACACAAAACACAAAACACAAAACACAAAACACGCGCGATCGTCGAACAGAATACGACATAACGATGAATGGAAATAAAAATAGAAATTCTTCATATGCTCCCTTCGTATGTGAAGTCATTCGTTTTCTATGGTATATACGAGCATGATGTGCCCATAGCGGAGCCTTTCTACCGTTAAGGATTAAAGCTAGATTCACACTAGCGATCACGGTACGGTGAGATTACGCCAAGTCCAAGCATCGGTCAAAATCGCTTGCGCGTAATCCAACGAGAGCATCCACAGCAGGCGGTTCGATCGAGTCGAATGAAAATCTGTCGACCGCGGCGCCGGATCAAGATCATCGTCGACAGTCGGAAAGCGAGCACGGAGAACGAGCGTCTAATCGAATTTGTAGGAAATTGCAGCGAACTATATGATCTCAGTGGCAAAAGGTATTACGACACGTCTGACAAGATGAAACGGTGGATGGGAAATAGAGAAGAATGACCTGGAAAAATTTCTACAGCCACGCAGCAGCTATCGCAATTACTTCCATTTATCATTTACACTCATCGCATTACTACCGCGAACGTATCTCATTCGCCATCTTGTGCATCCTCGTGAAAGATTAACGCGAGCGAGTTTCGTTTGTTCCTTGTCCGAGCGAACGAATAAAGATGCGACGAGACTGGCGACGAGATTTGATTGCTTCCGATCGTTCAGTGTGAATGCCTCGGTCAAATCCTAGATTTTGATTGATCGCGACCTGTGACCGCACCTTTGACCGCTAGCGTGAATCAGACTTAATAGCTGGCGAATGTAACGTCACGGAAAATTGTAAACGTTAACTGACCGATTTTACGATCCGGCCGGGCCGCTTTTATCAAATGTACGACGTGTAGATGGCGGTTACATGTGAAATCCTAGGTTACATGTTACTGGCCGTTGCTCGCTAGCCATGAAGATATCCCCCATTATCGTTCACGCGGCAACAGACGTGATCGTAGGATCGCTCGAACCTCCTTTATTTCACGTAGCTGCTCGCCGTGACGTTAATTGTCCCGTGATTCGGGGCGAATTTCATCGGGCGCGTCCACGGGGGACGCTGAGAGGGGTTGGAAAAGCGGAAACAGAAAGAGAGAACGCCGCTCGCCGTCGGATGATGAATGGAGGAGTGATGGTGGTTTCGCGTGCAAAACCAAAATACGAGTGGTATGGGGAAGAAAAGTACGAGAGGAAGACAGCGCGGCTCGAACAGGGTGGAAGATTAGGGGTTGCCTGCGATTCGTGATTTATAAACGTCCTTTCCAAGAAGCCTCTTTCTCCTCCAGGCCACCCCTCCGTCATTCCGCCAGCCCTCCGCCCATCATCTGGGCGCCCCCTCCCCTTTTCTCTTTTGTTTATAATCATCGACACCGACCGCCTAGCGGGGGCAATCGAACGGCGATCTCGGAAGTCGCCAACGCGATTTGTTTTTGTCGCTGTACAGCCCGGAATCCTACATCGATCCTGTCACGTCCAGCCCTATGAAAGATGCGTGCTCTCGTCGGGCCGACCTTTCTTGGAAAGGAAATTTATGAGCCTCGCCCGTTAATTGTGCCCTCACGAAGGGACTTTCTTTTCACAGGCAAGCATTCAGCTCGGTAGAAAATTTGATACGCTCGGTCTCCATCGGACGTAGCCTCTTATGTAAGGTTACAGTACAGAGAATTTTGTACGGCGGTGTTGCAATGGTTTCTATAACGGTCAGATAGATCTTTCACTCTGTATTTCAGAAGCGATATTTTAAAAAGTTGTGGATTAATTAATATAACAATGTTCGTTCGTCGTACGGCTTTCTTCCACTTGCTACGCTCTCAATATCTCGATATCAATGGGGACTGTTGAAAATATCACTTGCGGAATATAAACAAACGACGAAAATATTGGCACATTTTATAAGAGTTATTACTTTGATGAAATTGATACCTGATAGTATATCCTTTTTGCCTGATAACTTTGCTGGAGTATGTGTTATTGATATACACAATGAAATACGAAGAATGATATTTCTTTTCACGCAAACATAAAATTATAGTCATCTGATCTGCTGATCTCAATAAATTTGTCCCTGAAGAGGTTAACAGCTCTCACGAAACTGCTTCTAAACAAACCACCTAGAAACCAGTTTCACAGAGAAGCATAAGCTTAAGAAGACAGCTGAACAGCATTTGCAATACTACGACAGCGTGATACACGTCGAAGCAAAATATTTGTGAATTCGTTTTCCTCGTGTCGTAATTTCGAAATCGAAAGCAACTGGAGGATGCTTCATCTAACGATTCGAACGAAGACGTTCATCTATCATTTGGATCAAGATCAGCGATCGTTTTTATGCTATAGAACCATCTCTGCCGTTCTTTCAGCGCAATCTCTGCCACTTGTAAAATGATCTGGACAGGAGGCTCGCTGCGAACGAGGATTAACGATCGATTTATAATAATTTGCATCAGTATCCTGATTAACGTCGTACTGGTGCAACATCGCGCGGATGTTGCTATTTATAAAATTCGCACGTAAGTGTGCTATACGTATCGTCGATCCGTTTTCTCGTAAATCATCTGTTGCATGATTCTTGCGCGAAACGTAGGAGGTATTATCATGTAATTAGATGCCCTTCATGCGGCAGGAACCCTATTTATATGCGTTTATAGTATCCTGATACACGTACTGTAAGAGAGACCTAACCCTACTTGTTCATCGAATAGAACTAATCAAAGTACATATTATTAAATAATTATTAGTATTTACATTATTTATAATATTATCAAATTAATGTTTCTTAATGTTTAGAATGATCAACATCGTGCAATTATTATTATATTAAATGATACATTGTGTTAAGCAGACTGCCAATAGTTATATGTTTACGGTTAATTTAAATGTGTAATCAATAATGTATAGTATACACGTTATAAATGAGAATGTATCAAATGTTCAAGATAATATGAATTGCTACGATATTTAGAGGATGAGATAGATTTCTACGTATAATGATAGCCTATGAAATTATTCGAACACTCACCGCAGGAAACTTTTACGTGCATATTGTGTGTGTGTGTGTGTGTGTGTGTGTGTTATATACAACATTTTGAAACTTCATCATCACTCCGGTGGGACAGGTCTGCTATGATTATATGCGTATAATTTGCAGCTGATCTAAAAATATATATAGAAACTATAAGACATTTGCTGTATACATGTATTTAGCAAAAAAAATATTATACATATTTATGTGTGTATTAATGTAATATGATGCAGGAGTTTCTTAGGAAAGGCATGTAACAAACATGATCCTTCAATTCAATTTGTAATTATTTATAGTAATTTCTTAGGATTTATATCATAAGACTTTGAGTAATGAAAGATGACAATGTCTACTGCAACTATATTCTACGAAAGTGTAAATTTTATGAAAGTAAGCCTCAGTGAGAACGCATGGGTGTTTACATAATTAAAGGTGGATAATATTATCCTGGACAACTATATTAATTAATTTATAGAAGAATATTAATATTTACGTTGGCCGATACCAATGGCGGCAGGATTCCTTGAGACATCAAATAGTTATGGGCTCACAAATTTATAGGTAATCGGTTTTTAAGTATTCAAAGAACCTCGGAAACCCGGGCTATTATCAAGCTTGTAAACATCGTGTTTTATGATCTATATGTCAAAACCAATTTAGAAATCTATAATGTATATCTTTGCACGGATCCTCCCACGAGAATTCTCAAACGTAACGGACGTTCATCGATGAAAGTATCGATACTATCGATTGCTACCGAATATGGAGAATTACGATATTTCAAATGTATTTTCACCGTGATTTCTCTGAATACGTAAAATAATACGAATTTTCAGCATGTTCAACTACAACAAGATAATTTCAGCTTTGTCGCATTTACAATATTTTGCCGGGTTTCAATCATGTTTTTATTAATACATTGTATACGTTAACGGTATATAGTGTGTACAGTATGTATAGTGTGGACAGTCGTGTTCGTGGATAGAGTAAAGTATAAATGCTGAATAATTAAGGAGATAGTTAGGGTAAAAAAAGGGAATACAAGCTAGAGGCGGATGCAAAAAAACAGCGAATATGATTGCGGAAAGGCGGAAAGACAGATTCTACACTAGGAAGCAGGAGGTAAGTAGGAAAAACGTAAGGAGGAAAAGCGAGGTTAGGTTAGGAAGGCAACTGTGCGTGGCGGGAAAAAGCTTACGAAGCAGGTAGTGACAGGATAATTAGCAAGTGCAGATATACGATTTAAACTTGAAAAATTCAAAAGTATTACACGATAAAGAGAAACAAAATTGAGATTGCAGATTTCAAATTTGCATGATCAGTAGATAATATATTTCTGGTTCTTCGGGCCACGATCGCGTTTCTATTAATACGTTGTTCGATAAAAGCCGTCAAATTCGCAGATAGACGATCTACTAGATTCGACAACGACATTCTTTAACAATCCATTTGTGGGTATTCCACTGGCAAAATTTTACAGACCTTTACGAAATTTTCATTGTGAATTTAGAGGTCTGTCTTGATGTTTAAGTTCGATGGCTTTTATGGGATAATAACGTGTTGATAAAGCATAATAGAAACCTAAAGAACCAGAGATATGTTATGTAATCACCATGAAGATTTAAAATTGAAAATTTTGTACTTTGTATCCCTTTATCGTCTAATGATACTTCATAATGTTTATTTGAAAATCAAGTTCAAGTTATCTATTTGAACATGTTTTGTTATCTCATTTGTACATATTGTGTTTGTAAATTCTATTAAATTCATATTATGACTCTGAGAAGGGATTCCATGATGTTTCTAAATATTCTTTTTCATCATTTTATTATTTTTTCCTTCTATGTAGGTACTATAGTTTTGTGAAACTCGAACAAATTGAAGTATTTCATAGGAATATTTTTTTATAAACTTCTTGTGTACTTTCCTTCAAATTATAAAACTTCTTTCTGTCCCTTCAGCTCGTACGACAAGCTTTTATAATGTATCTATTACCCTAGTATATGTTTTGTACTTTGATGAAACCTAATCTTACATCATCTAGGTTTGTACACAATTTTGAAATACCATTTCAATGTTTGATCATGAATAATTCTCCAAATTAGGAGCAATCTAAGGAGAACAACGATTACACACTACGCTCTTAAAAGTATTTGGATACCTGTAGACACCTTTTGTGAATATATTATGTGCATTATACGATACACCCTAGCATCGTTATCCATTAGCACTGTTATGAGATTTGACACAAATATTAAGAGACAAGTACTAAAACAGATATAAATTGAAAGATGTTTATTAGCAGAGGTATGCATATTTCATAGAGATCATGAAAGATCAATTATTATCCATTATATTGTACAAGTTAACCTCAACAATCACTTTCATATTTCAGATAAGTGTTGAACAGTTTGCGTCGCTTGAGAGATATTCTTAAACGTTGTGGAAGAATTGTACGCTCGCAAGGAGTTAGATAAACGGCCATTTCTTAATATCTTCTTTCCAAAGTGTTTGATATGAAGTTGTACAATGCAAATGTTTTCTATGATAAATGCCCGAATATTTTCGTGAGTCAGTGTAGATCACCGAGGCAGATAAAAGAACTATAAGGAGTGAAAATGACTGCATCCGGAATTGTAATATTAACGGAACTCGAGGGCTACTTCAGTTTCGTTTCGTCGTCGGTTGAAAACCGGCTGGTGTGGCCGCACACGAGAGGTCCTCGGTTGGGAATCGTAGGCGCCGACCTATTATCAGCCCCGTAAAAACGCCACTTTACGATTCCACCAGTCAAAACGAATTTCGAAATTGCATCCGACATCGGAGGTACTTGTCCATTCGGCCGTTTCGAAACGTACGTCACGGAGTTTTATCGATGCTCGCCGCATTTTCATAAGAATGTACACACCCGTGAACGACCATGAACTTCCTCGGGAGTATAAGCTTGTCCTTATACACTCTTCCACGTAATGGATCGCGTATAGGAGGCCGGCCAAATCTCCTCCAATTTATGGGTACGTTCTTTTCTTTTTCTTCTTCTTCTTCCACCCGGCTAAATTAGGATTCTATAATTTAGGAGGCATTTTGCGAGAAAGCTCGCGGCTGCCGATCGATTCCGAGGAAACGAGCGCGAACCGGTAGCATACCTTCCACGCGGATTATTCGCACGAATTCGCTCACGTCGTCGCGTTTACGTCTCGCGTTTTAGCGGGTAAACTGGTTATTATAATTGGATACGCTCGTTGTCGGTTTTCGAGAAAATTAAGCTGCTGTTTAACAGAATGCTGAGATTGGGTGGTAATATTCGTGGGAATTTGTATAGCGTTAGCCGAATAATTGTAATATTTGGATGATTGAAGACTACATAGGGGATACCAGCGTAAACACGTCTTAGAATTCTTGTAATATCGAAGGGTATACCAGCGTGCATTTAACTCTCCATCTGTAGCGTAGTTAGCTAACAGTAGAAGCGAGAACGAGCTTCGGCTGTCGCTATTCGTACGACTCTCCCGTACGCGTAAAATGTTTCTTAGAGTGTTCGAATACTTTTTTAAGCCATTCTATGAACGACGCTGTACGTTTTGCGTAGTAACGTGAAACCGAACGCGACTCTCTTAAAGGAAGTAGATACATCAATATAAACCTCAGCGATTGCGAAGAAACAAGATGAATGGCAAACGATATATTCTTCATTCGTGATACCTTCTACAAGTAGTCGGACTTGTTGCGTACTAGGTGGTCTCGCGAGACAAGACCTCGCCGCGATTGTTGAAAGCGCCTCGAAAATGCGTTCATTGGCTAATTGAAATGGTTACCGACATGCTATACGCCACGCGTGAATAATAACTCGTAACAAATCTAAGCGCGGTCGTTGCAAATTGGATATCGGACGGTTTCTGTCGTAGTATTTACCGCTGCGAATGATTTATCAACGCACGCATTCATGATCGAAATTGAGAAAGCCGATTGCACGTATCCTTTATGTCCCAGCATGTTCTGTTAATATGCCGTTTGATTTATTACGCCAGAATATGCTTAAGAAAATTAACAAAGTGAATATAATAATGCTCTTTTTTTTTTCTACATTTATTGTTTTATCCAACGTTAGGGCAATTTCTAACTTGAACGTTACTTAAGGAAAATATTTGAGAAATAATGGTTTCAGTAATACTTATCTTATTTTTACAACGATCATGCGTTAGTTTCTTTGAATAAGCAATTGATTTTTCTTCAAGTTATTTTATTATTTAGCTGTCAAATGAAACTTATATGTACGTATATCAACTTGAGGTCTAATTAAATTTTAATTAAAAATTATTTCATGTATATTTATAATTTATAATTAAATGGAACGGAGAATTGACGAGGATTGCAGGCTGCTTGTTTTAGTTCTGTCAATCATGTTTTGTAACGAAGAAAAAGAAAAAAAAGAAAGAAGAAAAAGAAAAAGAAGGAACTAATCGAAAGCAAACCTCACACTCGCATTAAAATAATTGCTGCCTATCAAGCAGCACGTTTCAGACGAGCAATTTACATAATTGTACGGAAAATCTGTCAAGTGTCATTTGTTGAACGCCGAATCTGTCTCCCTTTGAATTTGTTTCCGTTAGGTTGCACCGATGCCTGTAATTTTTCTTATCTCTCTCTTAGTTCGTTCCAAGCCTGCAGCCAAACGCGACGCACTTTTATATACATATGCACGTAAATAAAAACACGAAGAAAATGTACGACGACGTTTGAAGCTTTGCATGAAAAGTGGTTAGGCCGATGCGGAGCAGCTATTTTAATTTTTACTCTATTCTCAGTTGTCTTTCAATTTTGCAAGAAAGAGAATGATCTTAACGGTACGTGCAAAGCAAGGAGATGCGAAAGATGTGTGAAAGTAGGAGTATCAGGAAATAATTATATAGAACTGCAATCAGAAATAAATTAAGTCCTCGATATATCTCTATACATACCGTCAAAATTATCATATACGCTATATTATCTATGACTTGAATCTTGCTAATAATTTTATTTGTATACGATATGATATTTTATTGCTCGGTTTATACTTGGAATATGTCTTTGGATAAGGTATCGTTTGTTAGAAACTTTTTCTAACCTCTACAAGCCCGGTTGCCTGTCGTCTCGTAGCCAAGACTTGACCTAATCGTCCTCTAAGCTGTCGCAGTCTACGTTTCGCTCGCATTGGAACAAAAAATGTTGCGCGTCTATCTATTCCCTTGTAAAACGAAAGAATACTTCGAATACTACGGCAACCAAGTATTTATCATCTTTTTAAAAGATCGAAGAAGATGCAAAAGGCTGAGAGCATTTTTCGAGCTTTCTTAATATACATATATATTCCCGATGAATTCTGATTATACCACCAGTAGCTTGAAACGAGAATCGGAGAAAGTTCAATGGCCACTGAAATTACTTATCTTTTTGCGAGGAGACGATGAAAAATTAGGCAAACAATTTGGCGAGCAACGCACGAACACGGTCGGTTGGTCTTTCGTGCGCGTCCTCATTTCAGTGCGCGTGAATTTAATGAGCCATGCGTGAGGAATGCGTCCCTCGGTTCCGTTCCGAAGCGCTTGACGCGTGAAATAAATTCGCTTCCTTCTTTTTCCATTGACAAAAAAGTCCCCTTTCATTCGTGGTGCGTGTCACTCTCGCATAAGGCGATAAATAACCTCGCACAAATATAACACGGCATCTTTCCTTTCTCTTTTCTTTCAGAAGAAGAGCAATTTCGCTAGAAATGAACATTATCGTTTTAACGTTTCAGCGAATTACACGCGTTTTCAGGATATTCTTAAGAAGCGTTTAGACGATGACCCGATATCGTGATAGACAGATTTCAGATTCTCAACGTTAATTACCGTCAATACGATGTCGGCCATCTGAACGTTTCTTAAGATCTCATCGTCGAAGAACATTGTCAGATCTTGGAAGTATTCTTCCACGAGATTTTAGGCGACTGTAGGACAAATTCAAGAATGCACGATATTACACGATCTTCTTCCACGTACGATCGATACATCCAGCCACTTTGGCAACGACGACTCGCTCGAACCTCTGCAAAAGTAGTCTGGTACTGTGTTAATAAGAGTATCACGTAATACGGTTCGTTGAATTTGTCCTAAAGTCTCCTACAGCACCGACCTAGCGCCCTCGACAGAAGAAAAGAGAACAAACAAGATTCGATCCGAAGTAACATCGGTTTCGCTATAAAAACAAAGTATTTTGGGAATATTTCGTCGTCGTTCGTGGTAAGATCGACAAGCATCGTCGCGAACAGCGGAGGAATAACGAGTCGCGTCACCCGGCACACGCTGTATAAACACCGGCGTAAACTCGATCTGCCGCGATAAGCGTTCGACTACTTTCTTCGTGAGGCGGTATAACGTTAATTCGAATTCGTATAACTTGTTTAATCTAAACGAGGCTTCGTGCAGCGAGTTGATCGTTAAACGAGCGTGGCAGACGCAGAAGAATGGGAGGGGATGCCTAGTTGATATCGAAGCCAAGGAGGACGTAAATCCCCGCAGAAATGGGGAACGCGAGCATTTACGATTGTCCCGGTGTATGAGCGTCATGAACGGGGACGAGCGCATAACGCGAATGGCATCTTGGAAACGGCAGCAGCGGCGCGATCGGCGACGGAATAATGAATTAGAGGTACGGCCTTTTGATAGGGTAATTTCGAGGGTAGGCTGCTGACACGGGGTTGGCGAGCCGGCCATTCCCAGGGCTGTTACGTCTAGACGTATCCCGTGCCCGAGCCATTTCGACTTTCAGGTGTCCGTAATTATCCTCGGTACGGTTTGCGCCGCGGCGCACGTATCCACCCGCGCCGCTTAAAGCCACCTTTCAGCTTCACGCCCTATAATTTTCGAAATTCACCCCTGATTTACGGCCCTCTGCTCGAACCGTGGCGCGAACGACTCACCGTCCGATAGAACCACCTCCGTTCCGTGAATTTCAACCTCGAGTTTCCATTCTCGAGATTCGTTCGCTCGCTGCGTCCTACGCGCTCGATCCCTTCGCCGCTTCCGCGCGGAGATACTCGTCGCAGGATAAACCCGAGGCACGAGCGAAGCCAAGTGGATCGCGAGGCTCGCGGTAAGACGAGCATCAACAGCAGCGTGTCGTAAAGTCGTCGAGTCTTCAGAAATATCATTTCAAGACATTTCTTTCCTCTCCTTAAACACGGCGCGCTCTGTTTCATTGGCCGCGAACCGTTACTCGGGCACTCGAACGTCGCGCTCGGCCATCTCGGAGCCTGTCGTTACCGGACGTGACCGGTACGTAGGGGGTAGTCCGAGCACGTATACCAGTATACACGTGAATGTTAAAGATGATCCAGTCGTTTTATCTCGTCGTATTATTATATTATTATATTATTATATTATTATATTATTATATTATTATATCATATCGCAATGATATACACTAATTATACAAGATAACAGTGGTGATGAAAATAATAGCGATAAAATACATGTTGGACGTTATTTCCATACGTTTGGAACCAGCTGTCGCATCTAATCGTTCTTTTCGTCCTTCGAAGGATCGACTGCGTGACCTCTTCGTCCCTCGACCTTCGATTCAGGATGTCGACTCGTAGCGAGGGTAAGAGTTGTTTGGGCATAGGCGGATTTACGATGGAGGGTGAAGCCCGTTTTCACGTGCGTGGTTGGCGAGTAGGCTATAACGCGGAGAGTGACCATCGTTCGGGCGTGGATGGATATTGCAAGGTTGAAGAGAAACGTTTGGTAAACGTGGGTGGGGTTGGACGAGTACTCTGATACATTATCCTCGGCTTCTCTGCTTTCGACGGCGCGTTCCCTCAACGTATTCCCCGCTATCGTTCAATTTGGAGCGGCAGACGCATTTTCTCTATCCCTCTCGCGAACATTTTACCAGCAAGTATAATTCTATTTATCCAAAAGGAGCTTCCCTTTTCGAAAGTTTTAATTCCGCGGGTAATTCGATTGGCAACATGACGGACATAAATGAACAAACGTTCCTAGAACGAAACCTAAACGTTCTTCCCCCGGATTATGTTTCCTCCGTGTGAACAGAAGAGGTTGTTGGAATGAGGTTGTCTCGGACGGCTCGGGAAAGTTTCTCGCAGTCGCTTCAATGGTGGTAGAACTTTAGAGCATCGAGCGCTCGTGCCGCCCTTTTCGTTCGAACGTATCGTCGACGTCTCATCGGCCGTTTAATTGCAGGGCTCTCGGTCGTACCGGAGATGGCTACACGTGGACGAGGGAGGCCTGCACCAGCGCGAAAAGCTCCGGCCTTTTGGAGAGGAAGCAGGCAAGGGCGTGCAGAGCGACGCCGGACGTTATGGCCAGCCTGGTGCAAGCGGCCAGGGATACATCGACGGTATGCCAGCAAGCGTTTCGACACCGTAGGTGGAATTGCAGCAGCATCGAGCGTGCGCCGGATTATACGCCTGAATTGCTTACCGGTACGTTCTATGTCGGGGATGTTCGACACCTTTTGTTTAAGACACCGCGGTAACCCCAGTCACGAAACTGCCCTCCCGACTCATCTAAGATTCGTTCTATTTTGTCAGACATTGACGCGAAAAGAGATATCGAGTCGTAGATGTTCGCTGAAATATGAGTTCGGTTGGAACGGTTGGAACAACGCGTCGAGAAAATTGAGAGGAATTATTGGAAGAGAGCGCGGATGATGGTGTTGTCGAGGATGCATTTCTCAGGCGGTTGTACAGTCGGCTAAGCTTAATTCTTCTCCTTCGATTTTTGGGACAAGAAGAAACGTTCGACGGACGAGTCGTTCGATTTCCAACGAGCCATTGGTCATGGCGATTGGAAGGAGATTCGAAGGCCATCTTCGGATGGCCTTTCAACGAAACTGTGTGCTTCTGAACACAGGCGATCGTAGCCCTTTTGAAGAAGTTCGTGACTATGGTCGTCTAAGATCGCTCAACGCATCACGTAACGTAATAACGAGCGAAAAACCGGAATTCACGACGTACATGCTTGCGAAGCTCGATACTCGCTTACGTGTCAATGTTCAATGTTTACTTTCCCATAAATTTCGCTTCGTCTTAGAAAACGTAGAAAAATTTCTAGACGCGATAAACGAATGCTCCATCGAGTTTTAAAGCATAAGAAGTTTTCTACGTTTTAGATCGAACAGGATAAAGTTACGTAACATGGCACGATATGGCGAACGACGTGTCTCTTTATTTATAACGTGGAAATATCCGTGTCCTATAACTTATTGGGTTCCAGGAATTTAATTGAAAATCCTTCGATTACGTACACGGGTGTATATTGATCCGATTGACTGTAATATTTAGCATACTAAATTCTGTCAGAGGCGTAGGTAAATCACGACGACGATTCGATACGGTCCGGGGCGATACATCGAGCTGTCGCGATGTATTTGTTTCGTTAATGCATGAACTGGCTGATCAGAGAAAGTGAACAACGTTCGCGAGTTGACACGAACATGTCGCCAACATTAAATCCTTCTCTTTCACTTGGAAATTATTCGTATTATCGTTCTGGGAAATCGCTTCCTAGATATGAACTTACACGAATATGAAAGTGGAGCCGCGCAAAGTCGGGGTCCATTCCTGCGAAAGATCCTTATTCTATAATCCCTGTTTGCCTTTCATACGGTCGCGTTAGTGTTTCCTAGAAGAGCAACGAAACGAAGAAAGATAAACTTTTCAGGGAATTAATTTAGACTGAAAAGTCTAAAGTAGAAAAGCGTCGATTACTCGACTTGTATCCTTATCGTTATCGTTATCGTCGCATTCGTTTATACGAAGCTAACGCAGTTAGAGCTAGAAGCCAGGCTTCTAATCGGCCTTCGAGTAATCATTCGCTTCTCTCGAGCAACGACGCTCGTACAACTTAAGTGCGTTTCTTAACTTCTTAAGCACGCTTCAATTCGAAAGCGTAGCTGCATCGGATTAGAAAAGTCCCGGCTCCGCTGAACGATCAATGTTTCTAAACGGGAGAGCAGAGTAAATTAGGATTAGATGTCCTCGAACAAGACACGTTCGATTCTTTGTGCTCTTCTGCGAAAGCTCTTTTGAGGGCCCCGGTGGTACGAAAAATTATTGCTAGAAACGTCAAACGAACTTTGAAACGAGGATCCTATATCCCGCGAAGCGTATCAGATTAAATAGGAAGGCCTCGAAGAAGCGGCTCAATTAGTGGTCATTATCAAAGCTGCTGCTTCCTTCCTCTCTGGCAGCGGTTGCCAGCGAATGTCGGATTAACTGTTGGCCGTTTGACGATAATTATATATTGTAAATAAAAGTGTTCCCCTCGGGGCAGGAGAAGCGATCCTTCATTAATGAGAAAACCGGGAAGCTTCGTGAACCGCGAGGTTCGCAGTGGCGATGAAAAACACACGGTTGCTCGATACGTATCGGAGGAGCGGAAAAGCCGCCCTTTCGCTACCGCTATGCTAATCAGCTTTCCTTCAATTATTTCAAACCGGCTGGAGGAGAGACCGTGAATGGCGACCTCTAAAGGCACCACGGACCGTACCATTACCGATTTTATTCGGGGCCGTTCGAGAGACTCGACTTATTGCCACGTTAATTGCCCGCCTCGGAGATTTCTTATTAGAAAATCGCAGCGTCGTCGCTTCGACCTTCGACCCAATTCATCGGAAGACCTTTGCTCTTAGCAGCAGCTTCGGCAAAGCTTCTTATGTAACGAAAATAGAATTAAACGCGAGCTTGTTAAGCAAATTTGCCAATGGACAAGCCGAACAATGCCCGTTGCAAGAGAGAACGTTCGGCTTGCTACGTTCTCATTCAGCTTTCTTCTTCCTTCGTTCCTTTTTTCTCTGTAAGTCCGGATTTATCGAGAGTTTATAACGAATTTCATTAGCTCGAACAGGCTTGGGCAAAGTTTTGTTTGCCACGAGGATGGAAGCAACGAATGATCGGCATACGGTTTAATTAATTTATTACACTTATTCGAACGGTACGCTGTCGTAAGTATTGGGTTACGCTTAAAAGGAAAAATTATATCAAATCTTGCTCCATTTAAGATCTTGCTATCTCTACTCTCTTATAGTAATTAGAAAATTAAATCAGACAGAATCAAGAAAGCTAATAAAGGGCCTGTAGAATTCGCCGCGGAAGAAAAGAAGAGAGAACTCTTAAACGCAGGAGACATATTTTCCAATCTGCCGTAACAGGAACCAGAGAACAAGCATTCGTGTACGCTATGTCGGCTGCAGCTGCGGTTTGGAGGCTAGCGAGAGGATGCGCCCTGGGCAGTCTAGCGGCTTGTTCCTGCGCCACTCCACCACGAAGAGAGCCACCGTCACCGTCCGCCTTGATTTCACCTTCGTCCTTCACCGCCACGTCGCTCTCGTTCGGCGCGCTTTCCGCCAAGAACTCGTTCAAATGGGGCGGCTGCGGCGACGACGTTAGATCCGCGTCCAGGATGGCCAAGAGATTCCTCCAAGGCGCCACTCCGCCTGGCACAGGTGCAACCGCGAAGTTTATGCACGCTGTTAACATGCACAACAACCGGGCGGGTCGAAGGGTAATTGAAATAATCGTATTAATTTAAAGCGACGAACAAGAGGAAGACGGAGGATTTGGATTCGTTTCGCATCGACGCTGATATGAATCATTTCGCCATTATACGTTCCATTTCTGTAGCTTTTTCGCCTTTAGACGAAAAATTTAGACGAAAATAGACGCGGTAATTATTGGACTGAGGATTTTTACGCAAATTCGTATATTTCAAAGCATAATTAGAAACGTAGAAGCTGTACTTTCGATGAAAATATGAGAAACGAGAACAGATCGAAAACTAAAGGAAAAGCTGATAGACGGCAAACTGAATTACCGTATTAACACGTTAATAATAAGCGTGCTGTTGGTTCTCGTCCGAAAGACGCGACATCTTTCCGCGCTAATATAAACTTTCCCGTGAAAGGCGTGTATTTGGATCGAGCGATTTGCTATAATTGCTATATCAATTTGCTATATCTCCTCTATTCGAACGAACTCCGAGCCTCACCGAGGAATTTCAATTATTCGTTCGTACGCTTCAAATAAAATACAAGAAATACGTAAGTTAACAGAATTCACGTGTGATCGTTGCGTATTTAATCGTTACAAGGCAGTGGAACAATCCTTGACCCTGGAATGCAAATGTCACGGAGTTTCCGGCTCGTGCAGCGTGCGTACCTGTTGGAGAGGTCTTGGTTCTTCGGGGCCAGCAGCCGCAGGAAGCCGATTGCTTCGGAGATACGCAACTGCGGCGGAAGTTCGGCCGAGGTCAGGAGGCAGGCTACCGCCTCTATATCATCACGATAATCTGTTGTACACCACGAAAAGCCCGGACTATTGTCTTCCTGACAAGAAGAGGGGGAGTCTTGGAACTGTCGGCAGGTAAATCACGCTTCTCTTTCTTTATTTGTTTCGCTAATAACGTAGAACCGGTTTCGTGCTGTATAGTGGTTTGCAGGCGATTGTTTCACCCATATGACAGACGCTTCGCTGTCGCGTTCTCTTCTCACGCCACGAGCGATTCCAACCGACCTGTAATCTCAAGGTGGAAAATCTCTGATAGAATAAATTAATAAGTCAAATATGATCGCGAACGTACAGCAGTCGAATAATCCAGCAGCTGGAGTGAGATTAAGCGTGTCTTCGTCACGTCGTACAGTAGTAGTAATATCGTACGGTAGTAGGATGTTCAGCTGTCGACACGTTCACGTGAATGTTCGAAGTTTTGGTTGTCAAATAGTCAGTTGATTGCGACTTAAATCGCAATCGTACATCACTGTAATCTAAATTGTAATCGTGGTGTTTAATTTTTATTAAAAAATTCGTGTATTATCGTATTCTCAATATTTCTGCGTACGCTAATTTTATATTGCGCATATTTTATTCACAGATCGTGAATGTCTATGAACTTGCTGGAAATCTAGATACGCGTAATAAACGCATAGAATGCGTCGTACAATGTTCAGAGATATCTAACGTATTCGAAGTAAAGTATTTATTAGGCTAGTCAGTAGGCGATACAGATTACGTAGACTCCATTTTCATAGTTGGCTTCCTAGAAGTATGAAATTGCATAAATATCCGAGGTTTATGCGTTTGTATACCTTGCTATATTTTCAAAGCAGAGACAACACCAACGGTTTAATAACAAATCGATAAATTGATGTACAGTAGATGGAGTAATGAAGAATATATAGAATATCCGAAACGTTCTATGCGATACACATGAGTGCACTTTGCAGGCTAATCTTCTCAAATCCTTCCTTTCACGTCTAACTTTCCACCAACATTTCACGAACATGCACATTTTGTACGAGTAACCCAATCCTTACAAAACTAGAAGAAAGATAGTTGAACGCAATTCTAGAAGTTACACAGCAGAGTGTACAGCAAACTCCTTTCTAAGCAAAGATACAGAAGGTTCGTGTCGCAACGCTGCATCATGATTTTTCTACTTCCTTCGCCCTCGCTACGTTCGCCATTGTAAGCTAGATTTTAAATTTTATTTCCCATTATCGTTATATCATTACCAGTAATTAACATCGCATGATCGCGAACGAGCTCCTTACAAAATCCTTCTTTTATTTTTGGTACGCGTCCCACTGATTCTGGTTTTATCCTGTCACATGTGTTTGGCATTGTCCTTCTTCGTTTATATGTCGCGATATTTTAGTCTGTCGACTTTCCATTGTTTTCTTCCTGCCTGTCTTATCTGCGCTAGGCTTCTTTCGATTCTAATTCGAAGGTTTATTTCGCGCGTGCACACTATTCAACGTTCTCAGCTCTTCTTTCAGGTCTTTGTATTTCGGTTTGTACGAGGAATTCACCGTTCTCCTTCTATCTTCCTTTCTCATTTCTGCTATCGCGCACTACTTTATTTTCTGTATCATTTAGGCGAAAGAAATACGAGAAATAGACATTATATATCCGCCTTTACGTTAGATCCTTTTCAGTAGGGTATCGTACCAGTTAGACACGAGTAAGTTAAAACGCGTTGATCGATGTATGCATAAATTTTTTACTTTCAACGGATTTAAGGATATTTTATCATTTGCGAGCCTGACGCAGGATCGTATTTTATTATAAGTGGTTCACTTTCCTTTCACGTAGAAAGAAGTACACAGACATCTAGTTAGCACGCTTCACGCTTACTGCCAATTCGGAGAAATCTCATGTATCTAGTTTTCTAAGCTTCCAAATGGATTATACTCGTAAATTATCATTGAGAAATGTATCTGCCTCTTTCGTAGCATTGCCTATAGCTGCCTGCAGAAATTCGATTGAACTGTCGCTTAAATTACGTCTGTCGTCGATAGCGATCGTGATCGATCGAATTCCTAAGTAGCCGAAATGCGAATTTGTGAATAGTAAATAGTAAGCATCGAGATCCTTCGCAAATACCGCATTACATAATGTATCGAGTTTCCCTGTAACCAGATATATCGTAAGGATATATCGATGTATTTATACATTTACATAAGTAGAATGTATGTAGAAAAGTAGCCGATTAATGCAAAATATAATCAGAATTTATGACGTAGAAAGTAGATTCGTTTGAATACTATGTATAATAAGAAATATTGTACAAACATTTCCCTTAATGCGCGCTCCTTATCCGAGTGAACTTTTTAGCTTCGAGTCGTCTCACGTTAGCCTACGGCTTTGTACGTACGATTCGCGTTCTGAAATATAAGAATATCGCTCAAAATACAAATCTGTTTATACCGCGTATTAACTTGCATCCGTTCGATCACCGATACGTTCGTTACCGAGCGTTTTTGCTAATTCCTATTTCTTCGGCAAATAGACGCAATCGTTAAGTACGCGCGTGGAAAAAGAAGAGGAAAAGGGGGAAAAGATAAGTTGTGTATCTTTATACGCAAGAGGGTGGCGCAAGGAGGCCAGGAAGTAGCTTTGCTTTGAAAATGACTTTGCATTTTGATATAGGATCGCGACCACCTTGCCATTGATTTCCTTATCCTTTCAACGCAGTCAGGTGTTATCTCGTTACATTTGTCAGCGACTTTATTCAGTTCGTTAGTAAGGTACATGTACAACGTACAACAAGTATCTTGTAGATAGCCGAGTGGAATTCATTACGGTAGTTCCATTTGTCAGAAGCTCGTATTAAGAAGTAAAATCGAAATGCGAACATGCTTACATATGTAACGATATTTTTCACTTTTAAAATAGATTCGTGTGGGATATTAATCTTGCACGTACGGGGTGTCCCACAGTTTTCCATTCGAACATATTATAACAGCGTATTATATATAGTACAGTATCATAGCAGCGACGCACTCCTATAGATGTATGGTGCCCGATGAAAGTATCCGATGAACAGAAATAATAAATATTTTGCTAAGAAGTCGAAGGGAAATATACGAAATAACTTGCCGTCGAGAAAGCGTAAAAGTAAATTGACGTTCGTGTTCTTTCGATTTCACAGTGCGTAAATATCGATTGCCTTTGCAAACACATGATTTTCACGTCATGGGACTTTACGTTCACATCTATAGGAAACATTATGTTTCTTACGTTGGAAATTTCTTGCTCGTTGCCTGCAACTTCAATTTTTTGCATTAATTCTTCACGCGTATCAATGTTTGCCGGGTAAATTTCGGGTGAATAAAGTTTTCAGTCATTTTAAGATAATAATAGAATTACGAAGAAACTTAATTTTTACTTGATGCATTTGATGCAGAAAGATACAGTCGCGCATATATTGTACAATATCGTAACAGAAACGTCCTTTCGTGTTACGTATAATCGTAGATAGGCAAAGTGCACAATTTTTCTTTATATTATAACGATGCGCGAAATAAAATTCCTTACATACGTAACCGCGAACGTGTTTTCAAAATTACAATAGCACTACAAAATTATCTACTTAAAAATCGTAAAGATTTGATACGATCCGGAAGGTTAAATCGCCCGAGCGACTAAATGAGCATTTAAATGATTAAATTAGAACAAAAAATACGTGTGTAAAAAATATTAATGCGACACAAAGTAAAAGATATTCCAACGCCGTTTAGCAGAGTACCTTGGGACGTTTTGCGGCTAGAAAAATTTCCATTTGCCAATGAGATAAACTACTGTACTTTTTGTCGATCCTTTTGAGCTCCATAAATATGCTGTCAGTCGAACAGCAAAAAGACCTATCTACGAACTACATTATTCATACTGTCCGTATTATACAAGGATGTATTATCAATAGAAAATTCGATGCTACTACGTTGCAACGTTACCTATATCGCTGTACACGGTTGTCTCAGTTAAACGAAATCGCCTAAGATATCTGCCTCGTTTACGATCGTACAAGGAAGCTTCTCAGGACAAAGTCGGACTGCTTACGAGGAAAGAATCTTCTCTCAATTTTCTTTTTCTCGAGGAATCTGCAAGGTTATCGGTAATTTTTTTTTTTTTTTTTTTTTTTTAACAGAACTCTGCATACCTGTTTATACCAGTGGACGCCGTCCTTTATCCGCTGTATTCTTCCTAAACTATTATGGGATGAAAGAGTCGATGAAAATTTGTACAACTGCCGTAAGACCAGTGAGACAAAAGATATCGGAAAGAAGTTTAGGTGATCGCATTTAGCCGAGACACCCTGTGCATGCGCTGGGTATTATATAACAAATTTATAGAAATATCGTCGCTGTTTATCTCTCGATTCTACCGACGGCCAATACACGTGTCGGCTAATTTAGAGGAAAAATCGAGCAACCCTCGCGAGAAGATTTACACCGATAAACGGCATCTAGAATGGATATCAATGACACGTAACGCAGGCTAATTTATTTCATCGCTAAATCCGGTGACATACGCGTGCACGATCGGTTACATAATCCGCTGAAAGCAATGCATTTGAAGTATCTACCGTGGTGAATGATTATCGTCTCGTGCAACAGCCGTACAGCTGGGGTTGTAGGCTAGAGGCAAAAATAAAGAAGAAGGTTACCAGAACGCTGGTAAAACTTCTCCAACAGAGATTAGCGTTCGTTTATTTCGTAGAATTCTCGTTAGAGGGGAAAGGTTTCCCGTTGAGAAGGATCCGAAGCGATTAATTCTCTTGTTGATCGTCTTATTAATTTTCTCGTCGCCGATTCTCCGCAAGATGTAAGCCTTCCTGAATAATTGGCGAATACAAGTAATTGACTTTTCCTTTTTTTGACTGATCGTAATATCTCTGATCGTCACGAATAACATCTTGGCGGCTAAACATAGTCACGGCGTTCGACAAAACCGACAGAGAACGTTTCTTACGTGCCACCATGTATATATGCCTATGCGACGATTTAATTAGAAATCCGTCAAATATTTTCAAAGATACTGAACGTGTAGAAACGAACGCTTCGGCGTTGATTAACCAGTTAGCTGTTACGACGAACGAGATAGATGTTACGATCACGTAACATCGAATACTATTAATGATTAATTTTTCATTTTCAAGAAACGTAATTGGGTAACGAATCCTTTATGGAGAAAATCCTTTACGGTGAAGAAAAGAATGGAAAGAATTCAGCGATAATCAAGCGTATCAGGAATCGTAAAATTACGTTACGACAGCCAGTTGACGACGCTTCGTTGCATCTTCGTTTATCCGTTTGCGTGGACGCGGAAGAATGGTACGCGCGTCGTAAAAATGAACTGAAACTGCTCGTAAACGTTTTTCTTTATTCCTATTGTCCTTGCGTTTCGCTTTCGCCCGTTATAAGCTTCGGTAATAAGTGGGTTGCGAGTAAAAGCAAGAAACTATTTAACAACGTCGCAAAGATGTGTGTAAGCAACGATCTGCATTTCATACGACGTTGATGTACGTGTACTGTACCTCTTGAGTTTCATTCCTATCCCTGTTACTAGCAATTCCTATCACGCTGGCCCCTAATTCTCTGTTCGCGGCCAGTTCTTCGGCAAACGTTCGACCCGGTCTATTTTCTTTCTGTAACGTGTTTGACGTAATTCTTCATTTCAGTACATCGCGGTACTCTGTTTATTCTGTTCACGCGACAGATAGCAAGTTTGTAAACAGGGTTCGAAGGTGGCCATCCCGAACATCTGCTACAGAGATAAGAACTTACTTATGGGTTAATAGAAGTAGTAATACTTGTATACAAACTTACGGTACAAATAAATCGTGTTTTAGGTTTATACCTGTTAATGGATAAACTGTTTCGTTGAAGTCGTAGTCTCTTCTTGTTGTTGTACCTACTTCGCCTAATCAGCTTCCTTCGGTTTGCTCCTATTGCGTCGCCTGGCTTATTTTCCTGTTCGTTCTCTCACGCAGAAAGATCTTAATCCCATGCACGATTTCACGCACGTGTACGTATCCTTTATTGGCTTTTCTTCTTGAAAGGAAAAGATGCTTGTAATACTCATACCTTTTCGAGAATTCTCTTTAGATTTATATCGAGAACACTTGACCACAGTATGCTTCAAATGTCTCCACCTTGTTCCGGTTGCACAGTTTGCAATTTGCATTGTCGTTAATAAAATATGTAACACCCTCGACGTTTACCTTCCACCAAGTTTTACTCGATGGTCTTACTTGCTTGTTCTCTTCTCCGTGGAAGTTCTCAACGCATTTATGCGAGCAGTCGCAGATTACTGGTACGCGAAAATGGCTGTAACTTGGAAAGAAGGTCAGAGGCAGGACACGCGTTCTTACGACGCGGATTCCACCCGTTACGATACACCCTGTATATCTATCCGATGCATAATGCAGATATCAGACGAGTGATATTTCAGAAGAGTTTACGGTGCGCGATTCGTGGCGATCGCGGCATTTATTTCTGTCTCCGAGCTAGTCAACTAATCGTTACCTGGCGCTAATAAAATACTTCCATCCTGTACGTCGACTCGATCCTTCGGCTTGTTCGCTTTTGTGCAACAGCCACACACAACGAATTTCTCGGCTCGATCTCGGTTATCTTCGGCGTAGCCGGATCACCGACCGGGGTATCGGTGATCGGATACTCGCTTATTTATACGACTGTATCGGTAATTACCCATGAGGGAAGACCCTGCAGATAGGGCGGAACTTGATTTTTTCCGGCCGATGGAAAAACCTGTTCTCGAAACCGAATAGATCCTCTGTTTTACGATATTTCAACGATTCTACGGCTCCTCTTCGGCTCTATCGACACGGAATCTTTCTTCGCTTACAGTTAAACGCTGAAGCCGCGTGCTAGTCGAATCGAGAACGAGGAACCTTCTGTTGTCAGGTGTTGGCGGCTGGTTCAAACCATAATCGACGAGTATCAATTTGCGTATCAAGGCGGGCAGCGGTACAACCGACCGATCCTCATAGTCGGCGATTATTGACGCGAAGTAAAAACAGCGAAACCCTGCCTAGGCGAGAAAATGTCGTTCCTTCTCCTCCGCTTGCTTTTCCACGTGGAATCAGCAGCCGACCGCTTGTACCGGGATTTCGCAGACACGCTGTATGTTACAGAAAGCCGAATAGAAGGAAAACAAGCGCACGAATTGTTGTGAAACCGTTTCCTCCGGCTAGTACACACCTTTCATAGCCAAATGTTTAATGATATTTATGTCGACAAGAAAGATCCATCGAAAGTTGATTATCTGGCCGCCTCGGGTCAGGTTTGCTCGGGCAACGATCGCTGTTGGCGCAAGCTGGCGCCAGATAAAGCGAGAAAGAAAGAATATAAAGCGAGCTTTCGTCGGTGATTGCATTCGCTACGGATTTTCCGGCAGCACGCGAAAGCAGCGTCTTCGTCGTCCTGAATTATTCACGGTCCGATGTTCGTGAATTAAGATCATGCCAGTCGGCATTCCGGGAACGGCGACTGGTTTTCGGCAGAAGATACAGCAACAACGCGGTCATCCCTTCTGGCTCCGATGCTTTGTTCCCCGTTCAGCCCGCCCTGTAAATCACCCATCGAATCAGCGGCTGTACCGCCGTCTCGTTGGGCAAGATTTAACGCGGTACCTTCCGCTCGTGACGTCGGTTGTTATCTCAGTGGTTAGCTCAGCGCATCGGAGTGCGCGTTAGGAGTGAATTTTTTTTTAATGAATTGTTCCGTGGCCAGATGCTTTCAACGAAATCTCTGCTCTTTGCTGTTTGACGATGCAACGTCCTAGTGGCTTGCCATCTCTGCCATCGTCTGCCTCTCTCTATCGACTTATCCTTCGTCGAACTGTCTCACGCGTCGGTGTAAACCGATAGTCGGCTACCTATTTGCCGACCGAGAGAATGTTCCTCCGAGGAAGAACGATCCAGCGAAGCTAGTAACCTTGATGTTAAAATTTACCACTTCGATTACCACGTCGATCGTCGACGAGACGACTTGTTCCCTCTTATTAAGCGCCACTTGCGCTACAAGTTACTCTTTCGAAATTCCACTTCCACCAAGAGTAGCTCTATTCGTAGCACGAAAGCTTAGAGCGGTCGGTACTATACTACTCTCACCTACGTGAGGAGTTTTCTGCCGTAGAAAACGCGTTGATTTCTTTTTATTTCTCCCTATGTACGATTAGAAAAGAAAGAAGAAAAAAAAGAAAAAGAAAAAAGAAAGAAAGAAAAGAAAAGAACGGAACGGTTGAGCCAAACTGGTGAGCAATTCGTAAGCTAATCGGATGCTAGTTCTGGACATGTTAATATTTCATCTGTGCCGGTTAATATATGTATAGTACCTGGTTTCTTTGGGCATCACTGACTGGCCTGCCGGTTACAGCTTACAACCGGTAATTATAACCCTCCGTATAATTATACAAAGTAGGCGTGGTGAATGTTTATTACGGGACGCCTTCGACCATTTCACCGTATACTTTTCGAAATCGTTTTTTCTTAACACTACGCCTGTGTAAAAACACGTGGGCCGCAACAACATGCCAGGTGACTTGGCAGGCTTTTTCCCTTTTTAACGTGTCGCAGGCTGCGCATCTTTATGGAAGTGCGATCGACGATCGGGCAATCAACCGGTAATATTGAGACGTTAACGATTTCGTTTAAAGTCCTCGAAGAATTTATACGGTCTTACTTACGTATTCTATTCAATGATATCCTACGTATTTTTATTTCCTTTCCTAGCAAACGGCATTCGACAATTTGCTCTCCTCGCTCGTAATTTAATTGGCATATGTATAACGCGTGCAATGATATTTGTCGCGACATTAAAATATCAATTTTATGTCCGATGTCGTGACATTAGAGCGCGTTTAATCGACTGGTAACAAATGATATGATAAACGTAACGACCTATTAAATCAAACGCGTGACAATTACAAGCTGCTACTAATGAAACATATATATATATAAATCTAATGAAAAAGATATAAATAGATATAACGGGGCGAAATGGAGTTGCGTGGAAGAAAGTATTAGGTTGTCCCAATAATAGTTTCTTTCGTTTCATAGGAAGATAATAAACGTACAATTGTGCTGTCGTTCCAATAGAACAACATAGATCGTAATTCATTGTGCATTCATTAGTTCCTTATAAAACGAAAGATACTTCTAGGATAATATACGTTAAGATGTAAAGCGACGCTAATACGTTTGATTTCCCCACTGCAGGCAATGCAACGGCAGCAGTACCGGATACGAAGGTTGCGAGTACCTTTGTTGCGGCCGAGGACACGTGACGAAAACGGAAGAAGTCTTAGAGCGATGCGATTGCAAGTACATCAGCTGCTGTTACGTCAAATGCAAAACATGCAGAAAAGTTATGAAAACGTACGAGTGCAAATGAATGCACGGATTCGTAGAAATCTCGAATTGAAGCCTGATCAAGCTCAAGTGGCAAGAATTCATGTAAACTGTAAACGACAAACTTGTCCATTGCGTTTGAAAACATGAAACTTACGCGGTGTGACCAATCGTCGCGATAATTCGGAACGATCGGAGGATGTCGCGATTGGAAGCGCATATTTGTAGTTATTTTTAGAGCTCGTTGTATAATTATATCGAAAAATGTGGAAAATGTACGATTCAGGCTGGTGATGGTCGATTACTCGAACGGATCGTCAATGACGAAAACGTTGGATTAGAAAGTACTTAATGTTGAGAGGAAACTCGATGAAACTCTTATTTATCTCGTCTACTATTTATTGAAATTTATGTGTTTGATACGCTGCGAGTATAGTACACCAGTGTTGTTAGTCAACATTTTCCAAAATATTGAGATACGACGAACGATACGAGGAAAGATTAGACATTAATAACATCGATGAAAAACTGATATTGGTACACAGGCACAAAACCAGACAACACCGTTAGCAGCATGTTAGACATAGGCGTGGTTAGTCGCAATGTAAATAATTCGCTGAATTCGACGTAGTTTGTATCGAAAATTATATTCTACAATAAATATCACTTGACACGGAGAAGCGGATTTTATTCACCTTTGTTGATCGTTACACGTTCTGTTGGATCTGTACGGTGCGTTGCTTTCCATGCAATTGATATATTGGTATAAAATACATCTCTCATAAAAATTGTTATAAATTACGATCGAAGCATAACGTACAAAATTCCACGTAATTAATCGAACGACTCTTTCGAAGAGCAAATGAGAAATATCGCTTCCAATTCTCACGAATTTTCTACTAATTTGTAAATTTGGTAAGACTCGTGTATCGCGCGTGCATTTCAAATGTATAGCAACTTGACGTGATTCAGTGGTGCATTAGAAGGAGATCGAAACCGTCGGAGAAGAATTTCAAGAGCTGAGAATGGAAAATTAGAAAAGTAATACTTGACTTTTCAAATTAATAATACTCGCCAATTGTTACGGCAGACGCAAAGTATAAAAGATGTTTGAATAATTATGAGCGATATTGTAAATGTATAATTATGTAAAATAATCGAAAATACGTTATAGGCAATTTAAATTGTGCATCTTTAAAGTATATAACATTGTTGACTATAACGAAAATTCTGCAAGAATGACGAATTATTCTATAAGAATGTTCAATAGCTCGTTTTGCAGTCTGCGATTTGCGTTTCTGGCGGCTTTGAGCTTTCATTCGAATTCGTTTCTTCGTCGACAATATTTAAATCTTTTATGAAAACACACCAGTTTATACCAGCTCCACAGTCCGGTTCTTTTTCTGATGCCCACCAAAGCGCAGTCTGAAACACCCATGAATAATAGCTTAGGTAACTAACAATTTTCTGTCCTTCTATATGACAAGAAAGAAGAAAGCAAAAGCACGTGGGAGAACCCACTTTAATTATGGGAATAACTGTTGCTATCCTCACGCGTCATCTTCTTTCTGAACATAACAATTTTTATACTTCCTAGATGAATTTTCGTACAGAGACAATAATCTAAAAGATTAATGCAAAGAGAATCTTGTTTCAGGTCATCGATAGAACAACTCGCGAAAGTTGTGCATACTTCCTGCAGAAAATTTGTATGGCTGCAAATTTGTATTGGCTGCAGTGCTGGATATATTTCAAGCAAAACATATTGGAAATGATTATTGAAATAGGTTTGTTTAAATGAAATAATATTTGAAGATTTGCTTCGTTAATTATTTGAAATAGCATTTCATGTGCCTAACAGTGCATTAAATATTATTTTGCATGTCCAAACAATGTACAGTTCAACTTGTCTGTTACATATTGCATTATTACCAGGTAATATCGTTCGTCAAATTTGAAGAAGAAAACGTGCGTGAAGCAGTAACAATGAAAAGATACCTTGACGTTTATCGGCGGCGCGGGTGGAGGAGGATCCACTTTAACGTTGATAAATTTTAGAACATCGTTATAGTCCAATTGTCCCTCTTCGTTCTTGCGAATGCTATATTATTATCGGTAAGTAATATTATTGTGTACAGTTATAGAGATACGTAGTTTCGATTTATCGAGCCTTTAAAATTGTGGAAAATCGGTCACACCGATACTTGTCATACTTGTCACACCAATGCCCCTTTAGATCCAAAATGTTAGTACGGTTGCTTAAAACGTACGTAAAATACATAAAGATCGTAATACATAAAGTCGTATTTAATTCAGTTTCATCCAATTTCCCGCAACTTTTAAAATCTGCACTGGCTTGGTCTTTGCAGCGAGATCTCCACTTATATACGTACTGATCAAGCATGGAATTTAAAAGTTCCGCATCGACTGGAATTCTGGCAGCACGGAGCGTAGTGTACAACGTATCACGTGGTAAGAACCCTGTTCTTCCTCTGTCCCAATGATGTAGATCCTCTTCCAAACGATCGAGATCGTTCCATAAAGTTCGCAAAAGTTCCGTATGCATTAACTGTCTGTTATTAACGTCTAATTATTATTCTTACGCTATATTGAATCGATCTTACGTCGGTGTTTCTACCGACGACGATTGCTTACCTTATGTATTCCCTAGTGTGAAACTCTTTTTTCTCATGAGACGAATAGTGTCGAGCGACCGTGATTATTTCGTGCTCTGTTATTTTTCCTTCCATATACTTGCCCAAGATCTCCCTGAATTTTCATGAAATTATTGTAATAGTACAGTAATTAAATAGCGTGGTATTTGATGGTGTAACAAAACTGCTATGTAATAGAAATAAAAGGATTAGCAGCGCGTTAGGTCGTCGCTTATAAAATGTCTATTTGAGGGGTTGCAAGGACTCTAAACGACAGCTTTCGAATATCTTTGTTACTTGTACTCAGTTACTTGGCATAAATGTTGTGTAATTTGTTTGATCTTACGTATGTAGATTTGGTGGATCGGAACATGTGGGGAGTACGACAGGAGCTGATTCAGCGCGTCAAAATAAGAAGAAGAGTTTCTCTACAAACTGCCCATATGACCTTGCTGTCGAGTAACAGCATGTTTCGTGTCGCGCGATAGTCGCTTAGCTACCATCCAGAAAATCGCTCCAAGTAGCCAGCCGCAGCTTCGGTAGCAGCGTGAATGCATCGCATCGTAGATCGTGGAACCTGTTCCAACAGTTTATACGGATTCGTCGGCGACTTTGACGAAGAGTTTCGACACTGTCGACCGACGTTGTATAAACAGGACACTTTAAACGCTCCCGTAATCAACAATCGAATCGGCCCAGGCGCGAAGAGCCAGCTGACGAGGAAATAAGGCCAGCACGATCCGTCCATCTTCCAGGAAGTCGTTGATCCAAGTAACGTCTAGCATCGCAAAATAAGCTGGCTAAGCCTGTAGGTCGAAAACCTGGTCGTATCGAGCGTACGTAAAATTATACGAAATTTTCTTCTCATTTCAGTGTGCTGAATCAACAACGCCTGCCGTACTTGCCCGCATGCTCTGACTCGCGTAAATTCGTAATCTTCGGTAACGTGCGTTTCAACAAGTTGCAATTGGATTTTTCGATTCTTGCGCGACGAATCATTTCCTGATTCACGCCGTTCGAATACTTTCGTTATTCGCCTCACAGGCAATTGAATGAAACAAAACGGCGACGTATATACCTGAGCTTCTCGTACGGCAGGACTCGAAGATCCCCGTCGATTGATTGGGCTGGCGCGCAAAGCTGTAGGAATTCTTTGTAAACCGGTTTCAACGACTGTCGTAGTTTTTCCACGATTAACTTGGCGTTAGCTTTGGCGAACTGAAAAATTGGAATACAAACGAAACGTTCATATTTCAACGGCTTGGCCGGCCGAGTTCGTCAGGGGACGCTAATCCGATGTTCTAAAGTTCGGGACAGCGTGGAACAGTAAAAACGGCAAGACGCGTATAAATTATTGCACCTTATCGCAATGTAACTCCATGTAACGAAGAGCATAAACGTCGGCCGAAGTAATTTCGAAGATAAAACCGTTCAAGTTAGGACGTGCTCCAATATAAAAATCCTCCGGCTTGTAATAATCCGGTTTCTTGCTTACAAATATCTCTTGATTAGGCAACATCACCGGCATTCTCTTCTGGAACAGGCATCGTCTAAAGCCTGCAAATAACGCGAAAAACTCGTGCAATCAATAAGGAAACGATGTTGAGGCGCTAAACTGAAACGAATGTTAATAATCAGGCTACGGCCGTTTATATGTATAATGGTATTTAGTTTGCGGACATTCGATGACTTCTTGAAGACAGCCCCGTAGGCGTCGAACATCAAACTTTTTTAGGAGAAGAGAGAAGCTTTCCCCCCGACTTGGTATCATCTTCGTAATCGGATTTTGATAATTTCGATAATAGTATTTTCTAAAAAAAAAACTGTTCACCTGAATTTCTCCTCGCCAATTCGAAAATAGAAACCGTATCGTCCATGAGGAAAACTCTTATAATGAACTGCCTGTCTTGATTAGCCGGTAGGTTCGATATCATTTGCGCTCTGAATCTCAAAACGTAGCTGTCCAGGCCCTGTCTAAGAAAGAAAGGAAAGAGGAAGAAAAGATGCTCGCGAGATTCTAATATTCGTGATCACGCCTCAAGCTCACTTGTCGTAACGCAGAAACTTAACGACATCCGCTTTAGGTGGCTGCGGTATCACGCTGAAACAGTTGCCGAGGGAATCTTCGTAGGACCCAAAACCATTGTAGGGTGGAATGTATCTTTCCACTTTCACGCAAATCTCGCCGACATTTCGAGGTCTTTCCATGGGCGTGAAGTCATCCAGACCGTATTTCTTCCTTTGATACGATACAAGGAATATTTCTTTACGCGACACATCTTTTTCTACGCTTTTTACGCGAGTGTTAACGTTGCGTCAGAAGTGGTTATTAGCGACGATGATATTCGAAATTATATTCTTGAAATAATAAATATACAGGACGTACCAGCTGAAGGAGGCCGCTTCGGTGTCTCTCTTGTTTGCAATGCTTGCAGCACGATTTAAAATTTAAATTTAAATGATTTAAATAAAGTTTTTTCTTTACTTTTTATATTTTAATTTTTTTTCTTTTTCTAGGCCATAGTCATGTTTTATGTACCTTTTTTTTGTTGCATCTTGTAGCAGACAAGGAAATATGAATATGCCTGAATTAAGATCTACGAATGACCGTGAACGGTAAAAGGATGAACGAAATTGTAAGACGACGTTAGAATGACATGTGAACTTACACGTTTATGCGCGTTAAATGTTCGAAGATATTTAAGTGGCCTCCTATAGCTGTACACCTTGCGTGTTTTTATATGTGTGTGTGTGTGTGTACACACACATACACATAAAATTTTGTCAAGTTATTTCTAAAAAAACGTATCTAAAATAATAGAGTATTTTATCTATTTCTATTATCTTCAGTATCTCGCCTTTAAATATGTACTATATTTTACCTGTAGTATTCCTTCGTAAAAGCGTCCATGTCTGTTATGACAATTATTCTGCCAAAGATATTTACTTGTGCGCCAATACTAAGTTCATTTTCTTTGTAATACTCTTTACGAACTTTTCCAGCGTTCAATGGATCTATCGTGTAATAACCATGGGATGTATCGTCTCCCATCACGTTCAAAACGGTAAAAGCGTCTCCTGTTCCGATCGAGCCCATTTCCGAGAAGATCTATATTCGAATGCCCGTCCATTAATCCCTTGAGCTACTAGTCTTGCGAAACTAAATTCCATTATAATAAACAGAGTATAAAAGCAGCGAGTCACTGCCTGTAATCTTTGGATACGTGAATAATCTTTTCGTAGTTTTGGAAAATCAAATTGGTTTTTTTTCGCATCTTCGGTCTAATCTATCCTGTTCTATTTATGCCAAGCTGTGTAAACTCGCGAAGTCGATAATGTCCCGTACAATGAGAGTACATCGACTGTCAATTCTGTCATGACACAGACAAAAATGCGTATTACACTCGTAATGAAAATTTTGCCTTATAAGCATAGTTGTTTTTAGCTTTCTAATTGTTACATGGATCGTTCCGTGAAGATCTCTTATGATAGAACAGTGGAAGAGTAAAAGAATTGCTACAATTCGCGCTATCCTATTCTCGAAGTACCGTATTATTAGGCAAGAATTGCGAGCTTGCACATATACCAGTACGACGAATTCTTACTTTAGGAACTTGCATACGTCGCAAAAACGTGGAACCGGAATCTCGGCCGGAATTCGACGGCAGATTCTCTTTGATCTCCATCGTGTTGTCAGCTAGGTAATAGTAAATCTCCAGATCATGCACGACGCCGTAAAGGTTATCCGTGTCATCCCAATAGCCGTAAAATCGAAGCACTTGTTTGTCGTATTTCAAGAAATCGCCGCGAGTATCCACCTTCTGTTTTGGTTTCTTCGGAAATGTTTCCTATTTCGAGCAATTGAAGCGTAGAGTAAAGCGTAGAGTAAAGCGTAGACAATTGCAGATGTAAAGCCGGAAATCGACTTCTTAAGTCGATAGACGAGGACGAAGGATTACAATAAATAATAGAATAATAAAAGAAAACTAATTGCACCGTCGTCGATTAAAGCTTCTAGATAACTCGGAGAATCCCGTTTCACGTTCGTATGTATTATGTATTATATTGTGTGCGATAGTGAAGATATATGCAAACGAAGATAAAGAATATATTTTCATTGTTTCATCGTAAGTAAAATATTAGCCAAGTAATCATAATCATATGTCGGACGGTATTTTCGTTGTACTTACTCGCTTATGAAGTTCCAAATAAGGATCCTTTGGTATTTCTATCGGATCTGGCACGGCGATTCCCATACGATTTAAAAATTGTCTCGTAAATTTGTCACAGTCTACAATCTTATATACTCTCCCAAATAATTCCGGCTCTTTGCCGATATTTAGATCTATTATATCGTAGTATCTGTATCTCACTGGATCAGGCATTGGAATTCTTTGTCGCTTTAACAAGACGCCTAAGTGCACGCGTTTCGTCTTTCAGTAATAAAACTTTGACAGATTAAATATGTATATTAGATAATTAAAAGTATCGAAGAGGATGCACCGTTGAACCTTGCTCAAGACCACTATTGTCCACGGAGGGCTCAGAAATTTTCATCGTTCCATCCTCCAAAAAGAAGCTGATATTTACCACGCGTATTTGGTAAGCTGCTTTCCATCTTTCGTTAACCGTTTCTTGAAAGAATGCTTTGAACATTAACCTCTGAAAAGTGCATTCGATATAGAAAATGTCGCTATAAATATATTCAATAAATTAACCTGCTTTGTCTAATTATCTTTCAACGTCTGTATGAATTATCAAACATCATTGATATTAATTGTCTAGTCTTATGGTTAGATAAATGATCGTACTTGGCCATCATAGGCAATCCAAGGGGGCAGTTCTTGAACTTCCCCGCGTGCATAAATTGACGGATAACGAATTGGATCGCTTTTATCAAACTTTTCCGATAAATAATAAACTCCGTCGTGAATTTTGGTAAAGTATTGATTCCTGGCAAAGTTTGTTCGATCAAGCTAAACAAGAAGGATACATCAAGCGCTTTTTGTATCATTATATTATTAATGTATTACGCGCGTATGTTCTCTATGCTTATCAATAATATAAATATTATTTCATGAAATTCTATGTCCTAGCCGATGCATATATCGGTTGATTAAACACAAGGTGTCATAAGACCGTAAAAGATAAATAAACGACTTACGTTTTTATCGAAATTAAACCCTGGTAGACATGGAAGTACAAGATCACGTTGCATTTTACCGCCGACGGAAATTGAATTAATAAATATGATTTATAAGAATTAGGATTAATACGTTCGAACAGTTAGTAGCCGATTTACGGGCAAACACTTTACGTATCTGATATCGACGTAAGAATACGCGTTACTGCTATTTGCTATTGTTGTGTTTCCTTGGAGATACTTCAGTTGATTTCATCAGGTGAAAAGAAGAACTTCGAGGTACTTGCAGCTTTAATATATATGTATATGTATATATATTTATATTTTATTATCATCAACAATTTGCAATATTACACTGGTAACATTTTATACCAGTATATGCAGAAACATAAGTTTATATAATATATAGCAATATACAATATAGCAAAAACTCTGGTATAAATATAATAACACGTATATATTATATATTAGTTTGATTCTGTTAATGACCTATGTTAACGATGAGCTTTGAACGATACTGCTGTCTATAATTTGTTATTAATTTTGTTACTTAAGAGCACGATGTACAGATCATAATGCTATTTAATTGGTAACACGTTATTCAAATGATATAAATGCATCAATGGTAAATAAATCACAAGTATGTAGTAAATGAGGTAATAGATTTAATAAGAAGTTAAGCGTAATAGAAGCAAGATCAAACGTCTATTGATCGAACATAATTTAAAACACATTCAAAGGCATTATTAATAAACCTTCGTGCAAAAAGATTAAGTCATGTTTAATGAATAACAGATGTTATATTATGCGTATAGTCGTAATATGCGTAAAGTTACTATCGCACGTATATTATGCAGATGCTAGTAACAATAAATTGTTTTACTGGCACTTGTTAGCGACGAAAATATTCTACAAGCGTAGATAACGTAACGTAAAACGAAAAGGCGCGCACGCCCGCGGTAACTACAAAATTAAACAAGTTTTACGACAGTGGACGGTCCAAGTATAAATAGATAATAGACGTACTCATTGACACACTTTCTCTGAACTTTCATATCGGTTAAATCCTTCCGAAAATGTTCTACTCTTCGTAGCATGATTGAATTTGGTTTAAACGCATGATTTAAACGCTGAGGACGTCAGCGTTTCGAAAACTCGCATCGTGGAAATTCAACAGATTGTCTTCGGAAACATATAAACAACTGTTCAAATCTCCACTTGCTTTTCTTGAACTTCTAGTCTTTAGTCTCTGGTTGTATATCGTACCAGCTTGTGGACGATTTTGTGACATCAATTTCGGCCAAATTTAAATAAATTTGTCCCATTACGTTGCTTCCGGTCGACAGCCAACCCTTTTGAGTACACACAGATACTTCCAATGTGCGACTGTTTAAATCAGCTTGAGAAACAACATACTCGAATTGTTCATCGAATATTGGATTGCAATTATCCTTTATTACTGCTGTTTTACGTTTCGTTTCCTTATGACGATCAGGTAGAAGATACAACTTTACGTATGGATCTGGTATGTTATGCGGATCATTTTGTGGTAGAGGTAAGTTACTGTAACAATAAAAAGTTCGCTAACACTCTGTTAAATGTCACGTTGCTAAATTAAATTTCACATTGTTTAATTACGTACGCTATTTTGTGTACAACGATTATAAGCTTCTGTCTTTGTACACTGTAACGTAGAGACAGTTGTATTCGACCTAGTTTAGCTTCACCCGCGGATGATGTCATATTTGGGTTCCTATGAATTAACTGTTGATCTCCAACAGGGGCAGAAGATTGATCAGTAGCAATGACGATTAATTCCTCCTCTGCTGTACCTGATTCTTCAGGTACAATTATGGCAGCAGATCCAGTACTGTGCGTTAAACTCTTAACTGACTCTTTTGAAGGTTGTCTTTTCAATGGACTAGCTGGAACTGGAAAGGATTGTAGAATTATGAAATTATATAAGATTATTAAATCTCATTGAAATATAAGTAATCATTGATAGACTTACGGCTAGTTGATATCGTGCTGACATTTGATTCTTGGCGCTCGATTCTTTTATTCAGTTGATTAATATCGTGGTCGTCGTCATCTTCTTCTGAAGTAGGCTCAGGTTCTTCGTATTTCAAAATCTGCAAATGAAATTAAATGCATAAATACAATGTACTTATTGCTTACAAATGTATCAATATAAACAGTTCAACGAGTTTGTACATTTAGTGACATGGATAATATTAATTTGCTATCAACTTCGGCCATTTGCAGATCATAAGGCTGTTGTGTAATTTCAAGATCATTCTGTTTTAAAAGTAAAGAAATATTGTGACTCATTTCTCCCACTATGACACCAGTCTTTTCATCTGTGATCTAAAAATTAAGATAAATAAAGTGTAAAATTTACACATGGCGTAAAAAGAAAATATTTCTGAAAATAATAAATATAACCTTTATATGTAAAACACCAGTTTGTGGATTGCTCACTAAAAAGGTAAAACCTTGTTCCCACACTGGATCACACGAACGTAATATAGTAGCTGTTCTTTTTGTGCTTCCACCAACACTTGCTTCAAGATAAACGTCAGGCTGTTTATTACCTCGAATACACTGTAATTCAATAACTTTAATTCGCTTTTCTTAAACAAAAATCTATTATTTTAAAATCGATCGATTATGCTTACTGGTAAATTTCTTGCTGAGTCAATATAAAGTATAAGAAGAGCTGTACTCATTGATGTTATTCTGAGTTCTTGAGTTTCAATTAATGCCTGCATACATTTGTAATATTATTTTATAAATTCTACATAAATATTTACGTTCTGTGAAAAATACATACAGCTTGCAAATCTGCAACATTCTTTGAAAGTCGAAGCCATGTTAAACGTAAATGAACCATGCCATGTTTCGCTTGTTCCAATGATATCCACTAGAAGGTAATGTTTTTATTATTACTGAAAATTTATTACTACCTTAATGCTACTGTTTTTTTTATACTTACTGTATCAATATTTCCCTTCTTTTTCACTCTACTAACTTCAATAGTAGCCCTACATAAAAATAAGTGGCAAAATAAGTGTATTTACTAATTTATATATTTTACTTAAAATATAGGCAATTAGCTACTATTTTGTTTACAATGCTAATTATACAGATGAATGATGATTAGTATATTTATGAAATTTAGTTTATGTACATTATAAAGCAGTCATGCAATTACAGCATACATTATAAATTTCTAACATTCGTTTCACAAATAAGCAATAAATTCCTGTAGATTATATATTCATAATCGTATAAGCAGTACCTCCTTATTGTATAAGAAAATTGATTTCTAAAAAAAAAAAAAGAAAACAATAATTGAAAAGAAAAGAGTAATGTGGTGACAGAAATTGTCATTTTACTGTAATTGCGAAGGGCACATATATTTTGCACTTATTATATAATATAATATAAATTTACCACGTCTTCTTAAACATCTTTTTCAGTAACATGCACCATAATGACAGTACGACTGTACAATTTTTTAAACAAGGAACGTTCTTCTAAGCTAACTGTAGAAAATATTTCAAATACATTCTATGCCTGTACTTGCTACAAGTAGCAATACCTGCCAAGTGGATCATCTTGACCAGCGTTGTCTTTGTCAAAAAGGTGGGCAGCCACCGTGTTGTAATAGGCTCCCAAGCTCTTTTCCACTATAAACTGCCATCACACAATCTAATTTAGTTTTTTATTTTATCAAATGCAGTCACCTAATCACTCCCATAAAATTAGTAAATACAATTAAAAGCAAGTTTTCAAAATTAGAAGATATTACCATTACAAGATTAACTGATATGTATATATGTAAAAAAAAAAAAAGAAAACTCAGGAAAGTAATTTATGTCATACAGATATTAAATAATGTAAATACGAAATGCAAAATAAATGAAATAATATAATAATGTCATAGAATGACTCCTAATTATGATTACGAAAAAAAAAAAAAATATATGATCATGACACTTGATAAAAATAAACACACCAAATACATATGTATGGCACACATTGTGAGTATATCATAGCACAGCATATTGTTGCTATTTAAAGTTGAATAAAATCTGTGTAAATCATTCAGAAGAAAATTATATTAACATACAAGACTCATATTAATATGGCAGGGAGAGAAGAAAGATCTATAACAAGTAAGGCAATAATTTCAGTTAATTGAAGTTCACTATTTTTGTTAGATTATTAAATATTATACTATAAATGCATCTACTACCTGCCAAGGAAGTCACCATATTGAATACCCGGGATGGTTACTACATCCCTATCCCAAAGAAACACCATAATATTCTGCATTAGGCACGTGCAGACCACAGCCTGTGCCAATATAATCATAATGTGAAAATGCTATGATACATAGAAGATATGAATGTGCTTTATATATCATTTCGATTAAATATGTGCCACATAGGATGACTATGAATATAATTAAAATAAAAAATTTTAATTTAAACAACAAATAATTAAATTAAATTAAACAAAATAAAAAATAATTAATGTTGTTAAAGTAAAATATTTCATTTTATTCTAATACTAAAAGATTCATTACAGATCTATTATTGCACATTATAGTAAGCATTAAGTGATTGCTGACACGGTAAACTAACACACATTCAGACACCACTCATAAACCAAAAATTGTAAATGCTAAAATACCAAAATGCAGCACCAACATGCTTCTAATTTGCAAATATAGCAATAATACTCTTAATAATATATGATATGATCTAATATACAATAATATATGATCAAAATATACAATAGAAACATATAGATGATAATTAAATGGTAAATTAAATAGTAATTATCTTCAGTTATAATTAAATAAAAAAATGTAACAAGTACGATTAAAACAATTTATCATTAGCTTCTACAATACAGCTTACCTTGAGCATAAGATTGAAAAAAGAAATGAAAATATATGTTACTTTATTCCCATACCTTCCAAGACTTTCATCTCCTTTGGTGTCATCATAGTCCCATAACAGCACAGTCATTTGTTGAGCGATGGCTGACGTCACGGCACACTAATCCCACATAACACAACGCACATCACATACATACATACATACCAAAATACGAAATTAAATTAGACTGATATGGACTAAGATGCTTCCGATCTATCCATGAATTATGCTTACTTCTAAGCAGACAATTCCAAGCAAAATTATACATATGAATGTAGAAACGATTATAGTTTATTGATCTATTAGGAGAAAGCATTGATGTGTTAGATCAGCAACATCTTACACCTTACATCTGACTGAGGCGGGATTGTAAACGTATAAAAAAGATAATAAAATAATAAATTATAGATATGATGACAATGAATCGTAATACGACCAAGGAACAAAAATAATATAAAAAAATTTCAAAATGTTCTGTCTAGTGTTTTTTGATAATGCATGTCTACTATTGTATATCATGTGCTTCTGTCTATCTAAAAAATAATATTTCTTACCACATAAAAGACGATGTGCTTGAAATTTCAAAAGACTTACAAGAAAATATTATAGCAAAGCACATGCATTAAATATTATCAATATTTGATTTCTTAAAAAAAAAGATATTATGCATACCTCACACCAGAAATCCCACTTTGGATTCACAGTATTATCTATAGTCTTTGTTCTAAATTCTTGTGCTCCAATATTTATAATGGCATATGGATCAGATTTACCTTTACCCAACATTCCTATATCCTTTTTCATAAGGTGTTTTGCTTCTACCACATGAATTCTTAAAACACCCTGAGAAAGTAACATAATTATATTATGCTGAACGATCGAACATCAGCAATTAATTGACATCTAGATATTAAATATTGTAAATGAAGAGTTTACTTCAGGCTCTGGTATTTTTAACGATTCAACTGGCACTGCCTCGCTCAATGGTATAACAATTTTATTTGGCAATACTACAAAGGCTGCTATTTGTTCCACTATCGTTTTCCTTAAAATTTCACTATTAAAAGATATTTAATTAATTACACTTTCCAAGAGATAAACACCATAAATTTATTTATTGTTGAACTTTTCTTACTTAAATCCAGGTAAATCGAGAACATCCGCGACTCCAACCAAATTAAAATTAATAGCTGGTGGATTTAAAAAGAATGCTTGCACACCTCCAACTATAGGAATTGCAGGTAATAGCGGTTTCATAACTATTCTCATTATTCCGCGAATCTAACAATTAATTGCGTATATAAATTATTAAAGCTTGTAAACAGTATATATTACCAAACATATATCTTTTAATAGTATTTACCTGAAAATCCCTGATACCACCTTTTATATTTCCAACCGAGAAAGTAATATCACAATCACCAGCATATCTATAAAATTAAATAATTAGAAATAGATTATATAAATTATATAAAATATTACAAAGTTAATAAAATCACACAAATAATTAATACATACATAATATCTGCATCCACAATGACTTCATTCCTCGAAGTATTTTTATCATATGCTTTAATACCATAAATTTTTAAAGGCTGCAATAAAATATAAGGATTAGTTGTAATATCGATATGTTTATAATAAAAATAAAGATAACTATTGTGAATATAAAAATGTACTTACAATACGACCTAAGACCAGCCTTTCGAATTGAAATCCCTTTACCTTATATTCTCCTAATTTTTCTACTATAGCAGGTTCTATACTTTGCTTACAAAGTTCACGAGCAAATTGATTTATACTTGGCCAAATTTTGTACAAAACCTTAGGATATGAAGGAAATATTATATATTAATAATTTAAAGTATTAAAATGATATATCAAGATCTTCCATACTTTATTTAACCATTCAGCTCTATCAAAATCAGGGAAGTAAACCCAAGAAGGCAATTCATCCAATCGACTCATTATTAGTTCTTTTTCTTTGGCCATAACACTGGCTTGGGCAGTAATTGCTTTTAATTCGTTGTCTTTCCTGCGTTCTGTTTTCCATGCTACCAGAGCAATTGGTGCAATTAACCATGCTATATTTAAGTTTAGATATCCCCAGCTCCAAATAAAACCAACAGTTGCCAGTTTAGTCAAAAATGATATGGTCAAGGAACCCACATTCATGTATGGCCAAGGATTTGGCTTAGATACTTTATTGTCTTCACAGTTACCTTCCATTTGTATTAAATGGTAACTAAATTTTATCCAATCCAATATATAACTTATTATACTCTTACAGATATTTACATAACTTTTTTGCTATGTATATAAAAGGTCAATTTCCTTAGCCTCTAGTTAATTATTTTATTTATATTTCTCCTGCAAGAACGAGACGCTTATTTATATAAAATCGTGTTAAAATTTATTCAAACAATTTGTAATATAATACAACCATGAAATGAAATTAAAATAATTTTATTCCAATTATGCTATTTAATTAAGTCTAAATATCATAAAACTTTTCGTAAACATTTATTGTACGAATTAATATTCATTAAAAAAGATGGAAGTATACATGTGATAAGAAAATTAATTGTGGTAAGAATAAAATTATATTCGTGTTTGAATCACATTTAAATTTAATCTACAGATTTTGTAATTTTAATCTTAATCGTAAAAGTGTTAGTAGATTATAATCTAAATTATGATTAATATCAAAACTTGTATTCTGCTATTATGATTATTTGCATCTGATATTATGAAGTATACATACTTGATTACAAGTAGGTATAAGTATCTATCGTAGTAGTTCAGTTGATAACAAAGATAAACTCAGATACACTTATATAAAGCACGTAAAATAAGAAGTAAAAGACATTGCGATGTTTTAAAATAGTAGAGTGAACGAAATTAATCGTGACTCAATCTTTGTCTAATCTAATACACGCAAGATGTTATCGGTCTAGCTTAATACTTCCGCGGAAAATGAGTCATCGTTGGTAGCCAGAATGATTAAAACACATATTAAACGTTAAAAATATATTCAAATAATATAAAAGCATATACAACAATAAATAATATATAATATATAATACAATTTTATTTCATAAAGTAGGCACTTATAAGTACAAATTCTATATTATACATATTGTTATTTATAACTTAAAATTAAGCATAAATGTGTGTAAGTAGATGAAAAAATGTGCGAATTTCTAATTATGTGCAAGCGTTGTTAATATTGTTAAAAATTGGTATTCTTATTGTACAATTTGCTTACACTTATAATAAAACCGTGTATTCACGTACTCTGTATGATTACGTAGCCATTGTTCATATAAGCACAATTGAAAGCGACAATGCTCCCCAATTTGCTTCAAGGAGTATCAAATGTTTTCGAGGACCAATCAATTATTATAGTGAGGAAATTCTTGTAGTAGTTCGTGTAAAACGCCTGACTATATTGTACTGTGATCGTGCTATAGTATCGTACCTGAGTTAGCTGCACTCTGGTGGCAGAAATAGAAATTAAAATTTGAAATTATATTAGTTCGCGCGGCGTCGTATTGAAAAGTGAAAGCAGAGAATTCATCATAAGTCATAAATTTGGAAAAGTCAATACGCATCGACATGTCATTGCTTCAAAACGGTGAGAATCTTAATTTAAATAGTTCTATATTCATAATTTTAACATATTGCGGACGGATCACGTCCGTGAGAACTCTCGTGTTTATTAATAATGCTCGAGGTTGATCACAAAAATTCTCGTTGTCATCCATTGTTGTCGTTTAGAGAAAAGTAATTTAACTATGTCCTTACTATATCCTGGGTATAACTAAGTAATAAAACGATTAGTCTACGATATGTTAACATGATTTATTGTATTTCTATATAAACAAACGAAGATCGAAATAAATTTTAAGAAAATCCAGATAGTATGCGGGTACTAATGGAACGTGACACGTCCCTGAACCAAGCGCACTCTGGTGGTGTATTTTTAAACTAAAATTTGAAATTACAGCATTTCGCGCGGTGACATGATGGAAGAAGGAAGCATCTGCTGAGAGTTTGTCGTAAATGTGAAAAATTTAATATGGAACGATCAAGTCATTGCTTCAAAACGGTGAGTATCTTTCTTTCTTTCACCTTATACTCATAATCTAGTACAATTTTTATAATGCCTTGATTCCCTTTGATATAATTTGTTCTTTCTATACATTTATTTTAATATTTTGGTCCATTGTCTTGGTCGATCTTTGTGCAGATAATTGCTTTATTGCGAGAAAAATCTGGAAGCATCAAATTCGAAAGGATGGTCATCTACAATCAGTCCGATAGCTGTTCATGCAGATATGGTAACACTCAATTTTTTCTAATAAAGATAGACGTATTTATAATTTATACGTTTGTTTCTTTTTTTTTTTTATTGGGTAATATTTTTTTACTATTTTATCATTTATCAAGAGTACTAAGGTGAAGATAAGTGAGATTAATCACTTCTTTTTACTTCGGATATATTAAATTATTTTTCTATTGCAATCGAATTAAACGAATTGCTTTATTGTTTAACATTAACGTAGATTCTCTAAAGTTCTATTTAAATGAGAAATTAAAATAACCTTTTGCTGCATTATAGCGAATTTTCTACAACAATATCGTCATTTCATTTCTTCTCAATAATTTGTATTATTTTCGGAAAGAGATACTACCCCAGATAGGTTTGAATATTTTCTGCGCATCGAGTTTTTTGCTTATTGCGCAGATGCGTTTAACTAAAAAGAAAGGTACGCCATATTTGATTACTGCGAAGTACATTTGAAACTCTAATAACGGACATTTAGAGTTAGAATTTTTGGAAATTGGGTGCATTATATTCAATATTCATAGAGATTTGATATGTATTACGAAGTATTTTTATAGTGTATTCTGTTGTGTGCGCTAAATGAATAATAATTAGTTCATAGTCTTGAAAAAGCAGTATTTTCATACATAAACACTCGATGGAAAGAAGAAAACCGATGATGCAAAAAGTGATACAGAATGTTTTACTTCTTTCCCTTACCCTTTCCCCCCTAATAAAGATTTTTTTACAGAGAACTTTTGTGATCGCGCGCAATGCGATCGGTAGAGTCAGTGTTTACTCTCGTTATATTATTTTTAGTATTCTTTGGAGCATCATTAAAGCTCTCATTAAATTTAATTATAATGATCACTCGCGAAATTAGAGTCAGTGTGTTCGCCGATTATTACACGAGCGGACGCGTTACTAGTCTTTTATTTTTCTTTTTTTTTTTATATATCTTTTTTTTTAAACATTCGCTTTCGGTAGTAGAGTCGCAGGTCTCGCAAGAGGATAAAGCCTCTCCCGGAGCTCAAGAATGTAAGTATTTTCGTATATTGCGCTCTAATTTATTTTATTACTCGTATCTAACTCGAACTGTTGTTAATTTTTATTGAAATAAAAGTTTAAAGTTAATTAAACTTTATTGGAATTTCAATTCATTTTTATATAAAAATTTTTCAAGTTTGTATGGAATTTGAATTTAGAAAACGTTGGATTTGAAAGTTTTCTGATAATCAGAAGTATGCTTCTCGGGAGAAATTATTATTATATTTTAAATACTTTGTTACAGGTTTCTCACAATATTCACTTTTTCCTCTTCTGTGGGAAGGAAGTAGCGGTGCTTCAACTTTAAGCATGTAAGAATCTGTGCACATTGTATTTCAGTTAATTTTATTCCGTGTATTTTGTAGTAATTATCGTTAATTAAAAATTAAAATTAAAGTTCCAAGCTTTCGTAGAATTAAAATATTTCATTATCCTAAATCGTTCGAACTATCATCGCCGTTTTTCAGAACAAATTATAATAATTCATATTTTGTTAAAGGTATGTCACTCCTTCCTTCTTCTTCTTGCTGTTCTTCGAAAAAGGACCTCCTATGGTGCTTCAGAAGCCAAAAATGTAAGTAACATTTTACTTTGTGCTACATTTAATTCTTATTCCTTGTATTCGACGATAATTATTATGAATTAAAAAACTAGAATCTGATTGAAATTAACAGAGATTAATCTTTCATTATTTCAAATTTTTCAAATAATCAACATTGTGTCTAAGAACAAATTATAATATTCCGTGTTTCGTTACAGTTTTCTTCCAGTCTTTATTTCTTCTATGGGACTGCATGCATGGCTCCTCCTTGATGGCGGCGGCCTTCGCGATAACTTTTCCTGGGCTACCAGAGCATCGACGACCATCCTGTTCTTCGCATCTAATGGTGAGTCGCATGCATTTTTGTTCCTCTGGTCGCTCAATCATGTCGTAGGATGAAAGGTCCGAATCGACACGGGTGACTAGTTGTATTACGTAGAACTTTTGACGAGCATAGTGACCGCGGGTATAATAATACCCGTGAGTAGTAACATTTTTTGTCTGTGTTTTATTTACCAGCCCAGGATAGGTTTTCTTGCACATCACGGTTTTAAATATTGAAAATAATGCATTATTAATGTACGACTGTAACATTTATATATTACGATATAAGGAATTTTTAGGAAGCACGTAGTGTTGCTAATGTGCATGTACATACGGTTGAAAATTACAAATGATACATACTCGTTATGACTATTTATGTAATCGAATGATGTATATTTAACGTAACTATGAATCTTAAATATCTGTACAAACATANTGTACGAATATTCAAATAAATAACGAAATGATTTTGTTTAATTACTTTATAGTGGAGAAGTCTGATTCCCTCAGACTTCGTTACTATGAAAATTTCTATCGTTATCAAAATTATTTTCATGCTTAGATTAAATCTTTATCTTCCATTTTACGATAGCATAGAGCAAATTTATTATTTGAGTTTTATATTCAGCGTAATTTCCGTTAAATGTGAAATATGAAATATGAAAGCACGAGTGAAATTTAATTTTGTCTGTCCGTTAAAATGTATCAAATTTCATGTGCAAGAAGACACTTCGCGACAGGTAGATTTCAGAATCAAAACAAGTTTTGAATGTTTCTTTGTATTTTAAAAATATGTTTTGATAAAGAAATCGCCTGAGGATATTTCTATTTAATATTCAGTTAATATGTCAATAATCATTGATACGTATATTATTTGCAAATTAATCAAATAAAATGAAGAATTAAGTAATCTTTATTCGTTAATTAAATTTATTTAATAACTTTTAATTTAATTTAATTACTAACATCGAGATCAAATTTGAGAGCATTATCCGCTTAGATGTAAAATATAATCGTTAATCATACTTTTAGCATAGGATTTTCAGATTTAACCCTTTCCATGTTCATTGCCAGGACCCCATTTACGTGCCCAGGTGCTACTTGAGTGGGAGAAAGGCAATGAGCATGATGACTATAGTTGATAAGCTTAATAACTTTTTAGCGACCGACGTTGCGTTAGCGTGTCGTGCACGATGCATTTTCCGCTGTGTGTGTGTGTGGTTAGGCTGTGGAATTGCGTCGATTATTTTACTATTCATTACAATTTTCGCAGATACGTGAATCCAATTACGCTACTATATACGTACAATACATTATAAATAGCAATATAAACGTACGTATTAAATTACAATGATAATTACATTGATCTATTAAAATTATCTCTTTGGATGATATATACATGATTATATTATATATGCGATTATGAATATTCGATTAAAATTGAGATACAAATATACATGATACTTTTACGCAATGTCCGCTAGCCATCGTCGGTCGATTTCAGGAAAATGGTACGTACATTAGAGTGCGAATGTTGTGTGCTAAACTCGGGTGTCGGAGGCGTCCCGGGACGTCTCTCTAGTGTAGGCCTTTTGCGCCCGGGTTATGCGTGAGAACCGTGGAGTGAATGTGTTGGTGTGCTTGTTTTGCTATTTTTCAGATTTTAAATATAGGTTCCCGGGTAGGATAGGTAGTATACTTTCTGGTATGAATGTTACGTATAAGTAGGTAGGGCCGGGCAGGTTGGCACAGTCTTTCGTCGGGTAGGCGCGTTCTCGCGTGACCAACCTGTTTCAGGAAAATTCATTTGAAAAATCGACGGTGAAGCTGACATCACGAATGGAGCATACCATTTGTCTTGAGTTTTGCCTATCGACTTTTCGAATATCGCGGTCGTGGTCGCGAATAGGGGATAGGTTCCGAAACGAACGTTTATCGCTCGAGCACGCACATGCGAACGGACAGCGATCGCTACGATCGTTGGTCGTCCATGCGCACTTGAATTAGCTTCCGCGATTTATATTTTTATTTCACCTTTATAGATTATTTTTCGTTTTCCGATTAGAAAGTCTCGAGCTAGATTTAAGTTTCAGCGGGCATCGCGCCCGAAGAAAAGAAGAGGCTATAAGCCGAAGAGGCCCGACAAACTGTCACTCAAGAGGGCAACTACTAATGGCTCCCCATCCTCTGGGTAATCCATAGCATGGGAAGTCATTATTGTTACTACTTTGTCACTATGCTCGCTTTTATTAGTATTTGTAGTTGTAGTATTTTTTTTGTCTTGGCCGATCTATATGTCGGCCCTCCACCACATTGGGCAAATCGCGGTTTTTTGATTAGTGTTGCGAGAAATTAAATACGGTTTGACTTAGAGTTGNCGGAAAGTTTCGTGGCTTTTTATTAGTGTCGCGAGGTACTGATTACGGTTTGAATTAGCGTTGCGAAAGAAAGATACTCGCGTTTGTTTTAGTGTTGCGAATTGCGATATCGCGATTGTCTTTAGCAATTTTTATTATAAATTGTCGGAATTTTTTAGAGAGTTGATACATATTAGAGTTTAAAGTTATATTTACAAGTTATATTAACGTTTCATTAATTTTATAGTTTTGCAATTTGTTTTTAATTTAATATAGCTTAAAATAGCTTTTTCTTCCTATATGAACATTAATTTTATTTTTGTTTCGAGAATTAGTGTTTCGGTATATTATCGCGATTATTTTAATTAGCTTTCCGGTTAGAGTTGCGTCGATGAACGATCGCGTTTTTCAAAGTAGTGTTGCGCTTATACCATGCCCAATCTTCTTCCACTAAACTGTGGAAGCACGTTCCTGTTACTGGATCATCACATGCAGTTTCACGAGTAGCCTGCTATATGGCTACACTGGGCCCCGCCCCCCCCCTTATTAGTGTTGCGAACATATAAATCTGAGTGCATAGAGTAATAATTATTAGTGTTGCGTCAGTAATTCACACGGGAATTTTCTTTTTTTTTCTTTTTTTTTGTCAATGGTAAATTAATTAACATTGGAGAAATAATAAAGCACTCGTCGCGATTTGCTTTGAGAAATTTCTGTTTTATCTTACTAATTAGCGTTTCAGTATTTTATCGCGATTATTGTAGTATTAGTTTTCTAGTTAGAGTTGCGTAATGATGAAAGATCGCGTTTTTGAAAGTGGTATTGCCCTTATATCATGCCCATTCTTCTTCCACTAAACTGTGGAAGCACGTTCCTGTTACTGGATCATCGGATGCAGTTTCTTCAGTAGCCTGTTATACATGGCTACACTGGACCGTTATTAGTGTTGCGAACATATAAATCTGAGTGCATAGAATAATAATTATTAGTGTTGCGTAAATAATTCACACGGGAATTTCCTTCTTTTTTCTTTTTTTTCTTTTCTTTTCCTTCTTCGTAAATAGTAAATTAATTAACGTTGGAAAAGTAATAAAGCACTCGTCGCGATTTGCTTTGAGAAATTTCTGTTTTATAGCTATGTATAGTAAATTAGAGTTGCGAAATGAAATGGATATTCCACTCACGGTTGTTCGGCTACATGGAGTGGATACTTTGATGGCCCTTCTGGCTTGTAGAGTCGTTTCTTTTTCAGCGCCCTTTGTTACCAGAGTGTTTATCATTGAAAATACTGCCAAGACATGTTGCTTGTTAAATAATGAATATCTTTTGGATAGAATGGAATTCCATTCAATAATTTCATTTTCGTATTTTAGGCAAAGTAAAAACAACGTAGTCGAAAAGAAAAAGAATATTTTTATACATCATCGCGCCAACAATTTATTTGAAAATACATGAGTAAGAATGATCAGTACATCATTTCAGAATTAACAGCCTGAATGTCCGTTGTTATAGTCTTTGTCTTAAGCAACAAATATGAATTGGTAGTTATCGATCAGTTTCGTAAATGAAATTGTTAGAAAATCTTGTGATAAATCGTGTGATTTTTATCGGTTCTTTCTTCATCTTTGTACTTCAATTCAATTTGAAATTCAAGTTAAATTTAAATTCAAATTTTTCTTGTGTCTAATATGTCTTCCTTCCAGGTGTTCTTTCTTTCTCTTTTTTTTCTTTTTTTTTTTTTTTTTTTTTTTTTTTTTTTTTTTTTTTTTTTTTTTTTTTTTTTTTTTTTTTTTTTTTTTTTTTTTTTTTTTTTTTTTTTTTTTTTGAAGTACTAATCCAATAAATGAGTATGTTTCAGATTGATATTAGCTTGTAGAAAGTGTAAATTATTGCACATACGGGATTTCAACGATACGATACCAAATGATATCAATATGAACGAACGACTGGAGAGTGAAATAATACGAATTAACAAAATGATTAAAAGAGGAGAAACATGTATGAAGAAATAATATTCGAGTCTTTTCCTCCATTGGTACCTAATTATACATATTTATAGAATTGTACTAATTTTTGTATGGTTTAAGTTTGTTTCAGGATCTATTGCAAGATCGACGGAAGGATACTTGCATCCCGCACTTGCACGTTTTATTTTGTTTAAGCTAATTTAAATTCAAGTTTGTTTTAGAAACTTTTGCAGGGCTATCGGGAAGACACGAATGTATCTACAGATACATATAAGGAAGAATTTCACGATGCACGACATTGAAGAAATCATCTTATAAAATACACCTCGCCCGTCCCTGTTCCTTTATTATATTTAGATATACGGTAGTTAGAACTCGTACGCGAACTTTGGATTAGGTAGAGTATAGAGGGTTTTCTGATATTCGTAGGTAGGACAATCTTAAGCTGCTTTCAATGCTTTCAGTAGTTTCAATGCTTTCAATGCTTGTAGTTAGTTTTGTGTTAATCGCATGCGTAATTATGGGTGGTGTTCGAGTAGATAAAGTAACGTAATGTAGATAATTGGTATAATTCTTTATGATGCGCGTTTTACGTTTTTTTTTAAATACCTTTAAACGTCAAATATTTTACATTTCTTTAATACCGTCCAATACCGTCTCATAAGGAATTATAATTTAGTTTAAGATTCAATTTGCCCTTTCGTTTCAGCCGTTAGAATCCGTTTTAGCTTTTCGCGTCGGTTTCCTTAAAGTTCCTTTCGGTGTATCTTTTGCGCAACGATCGAAGGATCGAACGTTTCGCAAACGCACACGAAAGGGGGAATTTGCTGTAATTTTCTTTATTCAAAATTAGTAAATTTTTGCGTAAAAGGAGGGTGGATGGGATCGTGGATAGGGTGGGTCTCCACTCGCAGCAACCTCCACGTGGTGAGACCTGGGCACCTAGTATTATTTCACATACAATTGCTAATTGTATCATTATACGTGATAGAATCATAAATTGTATTGTAAATGATATTATGAGCTGATTGGCTGCGATCGCGATTATGTTATGAATAGTTAGTGCACTTGTCAAGTAGCTTCGTTGATTTCTGTATAAGCATAGATTTCTATCTCGTAGTTGTCTTTTCCTTTTTTTTTTTTTTTTTTTTTTTTTTTTTTTTTTTTTTTTTTTTTTTTTTTTTTTTTTTTTTTTTTTTTTTTTTTTTTTTTTTAGTAAAGTATCGTACTCAAACATTTCGAAAATTATTATATTTTTTCAACTTCAGCCTGACATATATCAAATTCTATATTTAATTCCGTGTTAGGATGAACAATTCTAGTAGGTGTTCGCGTTGTAATTATACTCTTCACAATTTCGTAATAAAATTTAGTTTTAATTCCAATTCTAATTAATGTTATAATTTTCTTTTATGAGTCATTAAAAAATTCGTTAGATACCTCCTGTGTTTACACATACGTTTCATAGATAAAGATCTTCTCATAGCTACTGGCTTTATCGCTTTCGATTGAATTAAAATAAAATTGAAGTTGGAAATTCAATTGAATATTCATAATTCCTATAATATTCTCCGTAGTAAATTGCAGAAGGTGTAAAAAAAAAAAAAGAAGAAGCATTTTCCAATCTTTTTCGAAGTCGGTATTTCAGAACGTGAAAAGTATCCCACCTTTTCTGTGAATTTATTGATTCTGTTTATTCGTAATTCTATAACGTGCAGGCGATAGTAAAAGTTTAAATTCAATCGCCTTTTAATAAGAAGAGATGTTATCCCGAATAACATTATAGCAGATATACTTGTCTAAATATCTTAAAAATGAGCATTTGTTTGAAAGAAACAATTTTATTGCGACAAAATGGATTCAAAAATATTAATAGGGAATAGGATAATGCAATTTCAATAGAAAGTTCTGTTAAGCAATGAATCTCTACATATGTATTATGTTTATGGTGAAAGGATATGACGTTTTAGTCAGCTGATGGCGAGAAGTTAGCTGCGGTCACCTGTCAAGACGCCATTGTTATTGTGAAAATTTTGTTGCGCTGAACTACAGTGGGTGTTCTTTGTCTTCTCCTGCGGTTCGTGGTTTATAACGTCATATTTTAATATCGTGATAAATTATACGCGTTTACATACCGTTCAATAAATTGAACGGACATAATAGGACATCGTAATGGGTCTTATTTGCTCTACGGCACAGGTAAAAAGAGATTAACTTGTAAATAACATTTGTATCTTCTTTCTCCCGAACGCGTCTGTACGACTTAGATCACCAGTTGTGTATGTCTCACTCAACTTAATTTGATAATTCTGTCGGCTATTTTGTCTTACGAAAATAATGTTTTTCTTCACCTAGTTAAGATTATACGAGGAAAATTCCATGAGTCATCGAAACTTAATTACGATCTTGATTATGTCATTCTACTGTACATCATATTGATTTTTTTTTTAAATTCTTGAAAAGAATCTGTAAACGTTAATTCTCTTAAAATAAAGTCAAAGCAACTTTTACGAAATAGGAAATGAAAATTGCTTGATTTAAAAAAAAAATTTATAAATTGTTGTACAAGATAATACCTTAATACTGGATGAATACAATTGAGAAATTACAGATAGTAGGGGTGAACTCAACAAAAGTTTATTTTGAGAGAACGGTGTTATAAACTTTTTTCATAAGCGCAAACTCAATCGGCAAGGCATAGCGAGGGCTATGGAGTTTACTTCTATTATTAGAGCTGTGAAATATTCCTTAGATAATATTCCTTGTTTTCGACGAAACCTTGCTTTACGTTGAAAAGAAAAAATATATGTATAGATATTGTTTACCGTGGATCAAGTTGATAAAGTAACAAAATTTTTCACAAAATGTTGAGTTCGTCCTTAGTATTTCTAATGCATCAATTGTTTTAGCACAAATAAAAGAAATATAACCTAAATGGAATAAACATATAATAAATACTTTTCATATTGATTTGAACATCTTGTTATATATAGCTTGCTTGCCTTTGTGGAAGCACAGCTTGCAGCTTCTGTTGCTCCCAATGTCCAACATGTCGCAACAGTACAAGTACTCGTATCATGTATGCATTATTATTAATGCTGGGAACAATTGCTGCTTGTATTACATTGGCCCCTGGTTTGCAGGATGCGCTTAAGAAGGTAACACTTCGAAATACGAAGATATTGAAACGAAATCTCGGATCAAATATATATAATAAATACAAGAATATACATTGTCTGTATATGTTATGCATGTAGGTTCCATTTTGTACCAGTAGTTCAAATTATGTACCATCAAAGTTCACCGTTGATTGTGAATCTGCTGTTGGATATTTAGCAGTCTATAGAATATGTTTTATTATAGCCCTTTATTTCTTCCTAATGTCAATTATGATGATAAGAGTAAGAAGTTCTAAAGATCCTCGGGCTCCTATACAAAATGGGTATGATAAAATAATTTGATGTACAATGTACGTTAGCTGGACAATTAATTTAATACGTGGATCCTATTCTTAGATTCTGGGCCATTAAATATCTTCTAATAATTGGTGGAATAATTGGTGCTTTCTTTATACCTGAAAAATCATTTGGGACAACATGGATGTATTTTGGTATGATAGGAGGCCTCCTTTTTATTATTATACAATTAATTCTGATTGTTGATTTTGCCCATACATGGGCAGATAATTGGGTAGGGAATTACGAAGATACTGAATCAAAAGGATGGTATGTTTAGATGTTATGTTATTACAGTCTACATATTTTGTAATTATTATAAAACAAGTAAATTTCTATTGTTAACATAAATTTATATAATTAAATATACATACAGGTATGCTGCACTTTTGGGAGCAACATTATTTAATTACGCTGTTTCTATTACTGGAATTGTTCTATTGTTTATATACTTTACACATGTAAGCTTTCGTATGAAATAATTCTCATTTTTATTAATATATGAGCTTTCAAGCTCATCTGTGCTTCATGTTTACTTCTTTCTCTCCTATAGGCAGATAGCTGCGATTTGAACAAATTCTTCATATCATTCAACCTGATTTTATGCGTAATTGCTAGTATTATATCAACTCTATCAACTGTGCAAGAACATAATCCACGATCTGGTCTTCTTCAATCATCTATTGTATCCCTGTATGTTGTTTATTTAACTTGGAGTGGAATTTCAAATAGCCCAGGTAATATATTCTGAACGTACGAATGTAATATATTAATATTTATTTCTATATTAGTGAAAATTATTTCATATATACACATATATTTTAACATTTATTCATATATATTTATGTACGACACTGTCTCTGTATTATTTACAGATCGCGAGTGCAATCCTGGATTTTTGGGATTAATTTCTGGCAATGATGCTGATGCAAAAAATCGTGTTGCCTTTGATAAGGAAAGCATTATTGGATTAATTATTTGGTTTAGCTGCGTACTGTACAGTTCTTTACGTACTGCGTCTAAATCATCAAAGATTACAATGTCTGAAAACATTTTGGTCCAGGATAATGGAGCTGGTATGTAAATGTAGTTGTATTTCACATAGAATTCGTATATGTTTCTTGCCATTTAAGCTAAATAATAATTAGACATAAGTCTTATTCTCTAGTAAATATACACGAACTCATAGATTTCATATACGATCATTGATATATTTACGGATTAATTTCAAGAAAAACATCGTTTTATGCGTGTATAGTAAGACTATGTATTTAAACGTATATTAATAACATGTTAATGTGTCTTTAACAAATTGTACTTTCTTCATACAGTCAGGAATGCAGGAGACCAAAGTCTTATCAACAATGAAGGTAGGCACACACTATTAAATTAAAATAGAATTCAAATTCAGCGTTTCTGTCCCTCCTGGTTTTGTTTTATTTAAAAAAAAAAAAAAAAAAAAAAAAATGTAGCATCACACAATATGCATATAATATATTTTTATGCATTTGCACAGATTTAATTAATTCTCAAGTCTTAGTACGGATAAATCGTCGTGTAACATTTATTTTTTAGAAAAATCAAATCTCGAAGCATAGGATATAATCGTTATTTATATAGTATTTCGTTTAGTAGTAGCGTGTGCCTTCTTTCACTATTTTGCATATTCCCGTTTTTGCATCTTTATATTCCATTTCTTTTTTTTTTTTTTTGACAAATACTTGACATATAATAGACACATTTTTGACACAAACATTTTAAGTTATTAATCAGAAGTATAATTTTGATGCTACATAAAAATATATCCTTTTCATTATTTTTTGCTTGCTAATCTATGTAATGTTGGCTGCTTGGCTTAATATATTCCTGTTTATGTGCACATAGCTTAAAACAAATTTATCCTAATTGTATTGCATGTATGTAGCGTTACTTGTGAGCCTAGCATTTGTTATTAATCCTAACAGAAATATTTCGTACACCGGTAACTGCATCGTAGATAAATATTTTCTTCTCTTTTATTCCTCTTTTCCCTAATTGTAATTAGATTATACTCCGGTAGAAGGTCGCAATCCTGATTCAGAAACTGGAAACGAAGCTAAAGTCTGGGACAATGAAGAGGATGCTGTAGCTTACAACTGGAGCTTCTTCCATCTCATGTTTGCTCTGGCCACTTTATATGTTATGATGACGCTTACTAATTGGTATCAGTGAGTGTTTTTTTATTTATTTCAAATAAAATCATATACATAATCTTATTGTTCTATATATATTATTATTTTTATTTTATAGACCAAATTCCAATTTGGATACCTTGAACTCTAATACTGCTTCAATGTGGGTAAAAATTATATCTTCCTGGATGTGCTTAACACTGTATATTTGGTCATTGATAGCTCCGGCAGTATTAACAAATCGGGATTTCTCTTAAATACATTATCTTTACATCACACAAGAGTGGTAATTAGCAGGTATATATAAATTTATATAATATAAAATGATTAATATATTAAATCATTCATAATCTATAAACTTTATCATTATCTGTGAGCTTTCACATGAGACATGTTATATTTATATAATATTTATGAAAAGATTACTTATTTAATTAAACTACATAAAGTCTTATGATATATCTTTCAAAATCTTATTTTATTTACTTAGAATATTTAAGACAAAGTATAACAGTAGTCGTGCCGTTAACGATGGCACAGTTTGATCAATAGTTAATGATTAACATATTAATAAATCGTTACACATATTCTATTACACAATTTTATTTTTCATTTTTATTATACACAATATATGTTTGTATGGAGGTAAGACTAATTTATTATAAAAGCTAGAAAAAATTTATGCTTTTAGATATCTTTTATATTTGACATTGATTGCTTTCGTTAATTTTTCTATACATATTGTTTTCCTTAATTTAGTAATTTCCTTTTAATTTCAGTTTTTGCAATGCCCCTATAATTAAGACTTTGTTGTATAATTTCCATCCGTAGGGTGATAACATTGTAAGTATCATTTGATATATTATTCTGTTTGATATATTTTTAAGTTAATTTGTTTCAATATCATTAATATAATACATTCGTACATATTAAATAGTAGATTCGGTAGAAGTAGTTTATAAGCTTTTTTTAAATGAATGCAGATTTTTATTGCGGGATACTATATGTTTTGAACAACAATAGGTCTACAGCCAATTTCGTATAACGAAAATATGAATTACTTCTTGTATCTGTTTTAAATGTTCAAAGTGGAATCATTTGTTCTTGTATAAAAATTAAATTCTAATTACAATTGTTTAAATTAGCAAACGTAATATTAAAATATATTCAAGTTCTATATATCTATGTGTGTATATATGTGTATATATATATATATGTGTATATATATATATATATATATATTTACAAATTTAATATCGTATTTTACATTTAATAACTTTAATGTGATAATAATTGTATACAAAGATATATTCTTTTCTAATGATACTCTTTATTCTGATTAAAATAATAAACAAGTCAAATTCAATGATAAACAATTTTATTACCCCTTAATAATTACGTTTTATTAGATGATATGTAAAACTTAGTCCAATTATAACTAAAACAGATATAGCATTATTAACTGAAGAATCATTGCAATAAATATAATTTGTTAATAGAACTTTAATTACGTCACTTATAATTTTCACCAATGTGCAGTCCATTCAAAGTATTAATCTATAAATTTAGAATATAAAAACTATACATGTATACATATATATATATATATATATGTATGATCTGTATATATGGATAAAGGAAACGTGGAGATACAAACAAGTAATTATTATCGAATGTTTTTTTGGCAAAATCCACGAGAAATTAGTTCAAATTTATATCTAGCAATGTTCAAGTTTAAGAAATGTATTCAGAAATAAACGCAGTAAATTTTCTGCTGCTGTGAATGTTCTTAAATAATTCTTTTCTGATGGAGCAAGTGCAATAAAAAAATAAAAAAAAAAAAAGAAAAACAGAAAACGCTCTTAAATAAATAACACTGCAATAAAATAACCAGTTAGACATTAGTCCGTGTAACGTAATATTCAACATTTGCAAACATTTAAAAAATATACTATTAAAATTACAAAAATACATATTATTTACAAGTACTTATACAAATCAAATATAAGAATATTTTTATAAATTACGATTGTTCTTAGCTATCATATACATTGTATACGAGGCAAGCTGTAGGGTTTCATCTTACTAAAAAATGAAATAAAGATCATAGGCGCTATTTACAGTAGTTTTGATTAGATTGCGATTATTTGGTGAAAAAATTACTGTCGTTTCAACGATTTTGTCGTTGTTTCTGGCAATGAAGATTTTTTCATTAAATAGCTTTTAATATTTTGAAATGGCGTATCAACTAGTAAAGTGAGAACTATTGATAAGATAAAAATCCATAAAAATTCATTTAGATCAAACTGCAAAGAAGTGTAAATATATTATTATTAATAGCTATATTTATGTGTAGGTTTACATTTTACAACTTACTTGCATGCTGAAGAATGCAAAATGTCCAGCGCTTCGAGTTCTTCCAACATTGTAAAAGTATATTGGAAACTGTGTTAAATATATTGCATAACTGAGCCTTGTAGTAATCAGAAATCCCCTCCACGCCAAAAGTCTACTGAACCAATCTGTAATTACAGTTATTACATTCATATCTATTCGTAATTGTACGACCGTATGAATATCTATTATCTGTATTTAATAAGACAGTTTTTACCACTTGTATTCCCGGTATGGTACATCACAGTTGCCCATGCAAATATGCTACACCAGCCAATGGGAGCGAACGCATTGTACATTGCAGCATCCATTGGGTTATATATATAATTTATGGATCCCATGCGCGCAGGTCCAAAGAATGCACAACAGCACATGAATGCGCATAAGATCCAACCTGTGTAAACAACTATCTAAAAGAGATATGGAAATAATTAATGTTACATTAATATCTGTAGATTATATATCATGCTACTTACTTTATTCATCTTGTAATCTCTTGGCAAATATCTTAACAGATAGCCCATAAAGATTCCTATTGTGTAAACTGTCAGTCTATGCGATGGCAGAGTATATGAGAAATCGGCGGTATCGAATAGTTGTTTTATCCTAATAAACATACAAGTAGATTAGGAGGAAGAAGTATAGATGTAAAGAGTATAGAATATTCGATACAGTTGAAATTTCGAAACTCATTAACTTACGAGGTACCAAAGAAGACATAATTGCTTAATTCTCTGTAATACGTTACGAAATATCGAAGTGCTGTTGAAAATAAAGCACACATAGTAAGAACAACAGTACCGATCCTTGGCTTTTTATAAAGGAGAAGAACCATCAGAGGCGAAAGAATGAATAGTTGCGTGTCTATGCCTAGGTGATGAGTGTGAGTAAGACACTAAAATTGAAAAAAGTGCTTTGTAACTAGAGACAGTTGATTTGTATCTTATCCTATTATATAATTTTAGAAAATTTTGTGCGAGACTTATACCATAGATTCGAATCCAAAGTAATTATGAATAAATAGAAAGTTTCTCCACCATGTTCTCTTGCAAATATTTGCATGCTCAGTTATCACCAAATTCCATTGTGGTCCAGAACCGATATATGGTATTACGTATGTGCACAACAATATCAGGGTTGCTAAAGGTGGCACTATCCTAAGAGGAAAAGATTAGTATCCAATTAGTAATAGATGCTGAAAAATTTGATCTATTGGATTTGATTAATTAATTTTGATCACTACTCATTTTTCAACGCATTTGAAATTACAATATATAAAAGATACAATGTAAATCATCTGTGTCACCTGATCAGGCGAGATACGTATTCATCTTTTATGTCCAAATTGCCAGTCTTTTTTAGTTTCCCAACAAAAGAATATGATGTTAAAAGGCCAGAAAGCATTATAAACGGGTCTGTGTAAAGGCTGGCAGCTCTTCCTATGACCGTCCACGGTTTGCCAAGATACTGAAAAATATCGAATTATGGATTCCCTCGTTAGTATCAGAAATAAATAGAATCAATGTTCATTATAAAATAGTCTCTATAGATAGCGCGATCATACTTCGCTCATTTCCGTTCTGTTTGCATATGGATTAAAAAATAGAGCCATGCTTTTATGAGCTAAAAGCAGCATTAGAGCATTTATAGCTCGTACACCATGAAGCGTAGCTATGTCATTTTGCCTTCGTTCTAACGATATAAGCTTCTTAAAGTTACGTTTCAAAGAAAACGATAGAAGTAATTCGCTTGCTGGTATTTTGCAATGATCATAGAGAGCCGCTACAATTGTTAAGACAGATACAGCTATGAAGAGTAAGCTGAAAAAGAGATATCGGTTACCATTTTATTCTCTATTCAATAGTTCAAGATACTGCGCATTACGAGTTTATTTTCCACAAACTCTGTTTATAATATACTGGTGGTTAAATAGTTTTTCAGATATTTTTACCTAACAAATATAGTTTCGTTTGGTACAGGTTCTTTCGTTTTTACTTGACACATTTCTTTGTTCACCTTCACCGTAACTTTTACGCCAGTTTGCGACGTGTATCTAGCGAGGATCTCGCGAATAGATGTCTCGACATCTTTGAAACTACACGATGCCGGAGTACAGACTGCCCAATTTACTATATTAAATCGAGGTACTCGATGGCCAGGCTAAAACCAGAAGAATAAATCATTAACTAGAGCATGATTATCTCTTACAGCATTTGAGAGAATTTCAGTGAATTTCTAAGAAGAGAAAAACAGGAATAAAAGTGAAAGATTGGGATTAATATATTCTCTTGGCAAAATATCATCAACTGAAAGTGTAATATAGAAATAGAAATAATTATTATGTGTAGTAAAAATGCATACATAAAATGATTTCATACGGAGAAATATTTCATCATTGGCAATTTTTTTTAACATTAAACAGTTGAATGTTGTCAGAGATTTAACGAAAACTTTGTATAAAAATATCGGAGTACATAACAGTCAAAATACCGTACTTCGGTATTTTCGTCACATTCTGAAATACACGGTGTAATTCCAATGCGAAACGTGTTACAATCAACGACACGAAACACTTTCTCGAATTACGTTACGTTATCTAAAAGTATTGTATCGATTGTTAAACTCGTGGAAGTTGTCGCAACGAAAGAAGTAGACGCGGTCTATTATGAAATTCATGATTGTATCATGATTGTAACTGTAACATGACTAACAGTTCTATATAATAGTTCAGGGAAATATTCCATTTAAAAACAATTTTGGTACAATTATTTAAATATACATTAATGTAATTTATAAATTAATACTTCTTGTCTTCTCGTCGTTTAAACATTAAACATCGCGCGAGAAAGTTATTCTTCGGAGTAGAATATAACTTTGTATTTTTTGCTAGTGACCGAGATACGTTTCGCAAAAAATCATATTGAAATGTCTTTCACCGGGAAACACCTGAGAAACTCTGCAAGGATGGATCATTCAAGTGGCGGGAAGGTAAACCTGCACGGAACTGTACAGGAACCGTATGAAATTAATAGAAGATATGAAGGATTCGATGGCGAAATTAGGGGGACGCAGGGGGACTGAGATTAGCAACGAAGAAGACGCGAATGCGGAGGAAGAAAGGACGAGCTCGCGTGGGATTTTACGTCTAATTTTAGGCAAGCAGGATATATCTATAAAACTACGTTGGTTTTAATGGTTCCAGACAAGATTTTAAGTTGGAAATAAATAAGTTTCATATATATCGACAAACGTATGTGCGGCCGGATGGTGAAATAATAAACGAATAATTGGCTTTGTTCGCCAACGGCCTCGGCCACGCAGGAACTACCGGTTCCCATAAGAACACCGAAGTCAAATTGCGTTGGACACGGTTAACTCGAAACGGGTGACCGTGTGCTGTTGGCGTAAAAAAGAAGAAAAATTGGAATCCGTTTGTAGCGATATCGGCAAAGCCGCGAACGTTGTAAAACAAAAATACGCAACGAAACGAGAAGTCTAACGAGAAATTGAAATCCTGTTAATACACGGATATCCTCGTTAAGCGATTAATGGATCGGGAAAAGGAATTTTGCTCCGTCGTTACAGCGTGTCAGGCTAGGTAGGCTATCCACCGCAAATGCCGTACTTTAGAAAAAAAATTGCATGCTACAATTGGAAATATTTTTCCTGTCCTTTATCTGTTTCGATGTTATTGCGGCACGTATATAAAGCGACGTAAGTACACGCGATAGGTAACTTTTGATACGTCTGGTGGGTGAGCAACATTTTGCAGCTTGAAAAAATTGTTTCCTTGAGAATCTTGGTTTTCATACGTATTCATTGTTCCTTTCTATGTCCAGTTTTCAATTGCTAGCACACGGCTTCCTATTAGCGATTGTCTGCACGCTTCGAGGTGGCAGGTGTCTCGCTTAATATTCATAATACATCGCTGTTTTCGCCGCAGCCGCGGATCAAATAAATTCCTTTCGTCTTATCCTCTGACAGATATCTGCTGTCGCGTCTCAATTTACGCAGATGCCTACGTACAGTCTGCTGAATCGATTATGCATTCGTCCGTAATAACGCGTTAACATTCTACGAGTATTTTCACGGTGCAAATTCTCAGACGCCAGATTTCTTCTTGATAATTCGAGTCTAAATTTAATCGGGAAAATTCACGGACTCGTCACTCTTCATGGACTCGTCTCTTCTTCAGAGATTCCTCTGCAACGCATCGCGCATGAAACGTGAATTGCAAGGAATAGATGAACGAAATGAATTGGGAGAACATGGACATTTATTCGGAAAATTTATCGAGCGTTGTCTTTCCTTTGTTCCTTTGCGAATTATTAGCTCCCGAATATAATTCTCATAGTCATTCGTATAGAGCGTTTTCGGACCGTCCGGTCATGACAATGATACCTTAATTCATAACGTTATCCGTCATAACGTCACGTCATGGTAATAACCAGATATTTTCGATATCTGATTTAACAAACTTTAGTTTGGACACAAAGTTGAGTGGCATATTATAATGCTTTCATACGAGGCAAAATAATAATAATAACGAAACAAATTTAATATATTTTCAGCTATGACAATCCCCTTTGAAGCGCGGCACAGAATCTTAAAGGGAATAAAATATGCAAGAATTTTCGAGAAAAAAACCGGTTGAAAAAACAAATTTCGCAAATGCTACATGAAATATGTTAATGGGAACTATAAATCAGCCATTCTTAAACGATAATTAAACCGATTTCCTCTAACATTTTTATTCATGAATGTAAAAGCCGCGATATTCAATTGAAGCGTTAGCATCAACGTGAAAAAACATTCCGCTTCTGCGGTTTCGACGAGACGGCAACCGCACGTACACGTAAGTACTTACATCGGTGATGTTGCTTCTGAAAGCATAATGGGAATGCACCAACCGATGAAGATGCTTCAGATCTAGACGAGACTCGTCGACGGTCAGCTGAAGGTACGCCAAGCAATATTGCCCTTGAATTCCGTCGCTTCCTTCGATTCCAACGCACTCGTCGAAGTCGCCAAACTGATTTATATTTCCGTTTAACAGGCCAGACGGTATTTTCGCCGTTGCGTCGTACACTTTAAAGAGTAATAATAAGAGAATTATTGGAAATGACGATCACAGCGAAGAAACCACGACGACGAATGCATATTTTTCTTGTTCTCTCCTTTATTTCTCTTCGTTTTGATGTCGCCTTATGACCGGCGAGGAATATCTAAAAATCAGCCGACCCTTACGGCTTCGGACAAGAGCCATTTATGGTATGTAATATTTAATGGCCTTTTCCAAAACCGAGAAATTTTCCCTATGATCTTCGCGTGATTTGAGAACCACGCTTGGGAACTTCGATAAAAATGCTGTAAAACGTAAAACGTAGAGGCTATCGTCGATGTTCGATGATAGGAAGAAGAGTCATCGAATATTTTTAAAATTGAGATTGTGGAACGTGTACGAGAAGATTTATTGAAATTCTATCGTCTCATGAATAATGTGGTTCCCCCGAGAATGATGTAACGAAGTAATAAAGCTGCAAAGAAGATACGCTTACTCGTGTGTTCAATAGATATTTAAATTGTTCAGAGTGTGGCAGTAAAGTACGAGCGAAAGTACAGTTAAAAAAATAATTGCGATATCTTTCGTCTGAGAAAGTCTGCCACGGTAGAGATTCTTCGGAGTAAAATGGATATTCCCGATAGGCAAAATTATTACATTGTTATTAATGGTAGTAATTCTGTAGCGCCATTATACTTACTTTTGAGAGCCCACAAAGTGAATTTGGCAAGCTCACGATGAAAAATGTCAGCGTGCCTTTTGCATTCTCCACTTACTCGTCCAATACTGGGATCGAAGGCTGGAAGGACTTGTAACAATCTCCTTGCCTCTCGATCGATTTCTTCGGGAAAATCGTCTAAACGAGAAACGCGAATATCTGTAATTAGTACGCGTTTTTTAAGGATTTGATTTTTACTTAGATCAGTCGATATAATACTGTCAACGAGTCGCGCTATTTTTGCCGACAACGTCGTATCCAAATTTATCTCATCTTAACCGATCCTAGGAAATTTAGTAGAACGCGGATGGCCGATAACTATCGTGACAGCCAATGCGTGAATTAATAATAAAAAAAAAAAAAAACAAACAAAACGAAAACAAAAAGATGTGATTAACTTGAAAACACGAGGAAGAGAGCAAGTCCAAGTTCGATCGAGAAGAGGTGGTCTATCACGATCCTTCGACACGCGAAATCAAGATCGAGACAAGGTTGATTCAAGAAAGACTTTCGCTTCGTTCAGCGGTCTGGAGGATACAGCTGGTAGCACGATGAAGTAATACGCATGTAAGTACGTGTTTGGCGTGCAAACGAAGATTACAACGCGAAAATAAATGCCAGTACCAGCCGATGGAGCTTCTGTCATTGTTATGCTGACGCTCACGTTCTGCCGAGTACTGTTTCTACAAACGTGATTTTTTTCTACGAACTTGATCAATGACTATAGTGGCCACGCTAGGCTATCACGGAAGAAGATGTTCTAGGACTTCAGAGAAGGTCAAAGTACCGTTTATGGTAGCTCGAATAGTTTCGTCCAGCGATATACAAAAGAAGAAGAAAGAAGAGAAAGATACGATTCGCGGATACGAAACTGTTCCGATGATATATCCGTCTTGTATCTTGAACCATTCGTCATTTATGCCATTTGCATAAATCGTCGACCAATTCACGTCAGTTACTTTGTTTCTTTTCGGGATTGCCAAATTTCGCTCCTTATCCTTCCCTTTTTTTCTTTTCTTTTATTATTTCGGTCTTACGTCAACCATCGACAACCGAGTCATTGGCGACAATGCCAGCTTGTCGTTCTTAAGTTAGATTTCGTGGTAGGACCGGATTTCTTTGAGGTAACTTACAGTCTTTGTTTGCTGTGCTTGATGCAACTTGACGCAAGTTGGAAGTTCTGTCTTTTTTCGGACAGCGTTCGTGCGCATCACCGCGTGTCACGGGTGAACGAAAGATGCCTAGAGGATTAGGACCTCGAGGTCCGCCGAAGGATCCTAGAGGCTCTCTTCCTTCGCAAGATCGAGGAGCTGCGTGAACAGTTTCTGAGAGAGTCGCGAACAATCCCGCGAACGCGTAGTAACTGCCTTTCTTGTTACTCTCTTAAACCGAGGACCGATAATAACAACAACGATCGCCGATAGATCGTCCAAAGGTGTATGCGACCTAAAATCTAAACTAGGAAACAGATTTATCCTCTTTCCGACTTGCGTTCACTCGCGACATTGTTTCTTTCTTGGTCGTGTCATTCGTTTTATTATAAAACAGCCTCGTATGCGATGCAAAAGGCATAATTGGGAATAAAGAAGTTAGTGACCCGGTACTAATAAACTTTTTGTCACCTTGAATATTAAATCGAGCCTGATATGAAGCGATTTCGACATTTGATTTGAATCTTGACGCGATGTAAATGAAAGCAGCAGCAGCAGCAGTAATGAATGTGAAATCACGTATGTAATTGTTGGAACATAACGCGCGCCATACATATGTACGATCGTTTGTTCAAGCATTTAACGTCAGCGATAACGCCTACCTATAACGAACTAATTTAACCCTTGACCGTAAAAACTTTCGGTCGAAGAAGATCGCGTATATGTTGCGACGAGTGAAATTTCACCCCAATAAATCACAGCAGGACGAAATATTAGAACAAAAATTACCATTTCACCCACCACGGTCCTCACGAGTTAACGACGTTCGTTCCAGATGCCACGTGCAAGATTAATCTTCGTTGAAAACTGATAACTCCGCGAATGCGTTAATTCCTTCGAGCTTGTTCTCGATTATCCTAATTTCAGTTATCTCGATCGGTTGAACAGGTTGTCCCTACGGATAACGCGGCGATAGTTTCGGCGATATTGCGAGAAACTCGTTTTACTGTCGTGCCACACGTGTATAATAAAACTGAAAAACTAAAAAAAAAAAAAAGAAAAAATCGCAGAACAGGCGAGAATAGCGGTTTTACCGATTATCTGGACGTGTCATATTATCTGTGAACTCGAGAGGTTTTACATACCGCGTATTTTTTTTTTTACGTTTCACGCAACGTGACGCCGCGAAACACGTTTGGCAAACCTAACATCGATTGAGACACGTATATCAACCTGTACCCGTGAGCTAATTATTAGGCCACTCTTTTGCAAATCTATTACATGCATTTACATATATAGTTGCATGCAAATAAATCGTGAGTGAAAGTCACAGCAGTTTTCGTAACAGTCTGTTAATGTTCATTCGAAGTCTTAATATAATCGCAGCAGAGGATGAACTCGATTTCCACCATTTTTGTCGCAATGAAACGCCAGGCGTTGCAACAATGGTCGACGAACCGCAAATAGAACCGGATATCGATACCTTGCCTGTGACAGTTTCGAAACTGTGCCTCAGGCGCAGGGCGCTATCCCATTAAGTCGCTTTCCCGTTTAAAAATTGCATAACCTGACTTGTTTCTGTCGCGTGTTTCTTAAATTTTCGTGTTCCTACAAGAAAAACAAAACAAAACAAAACAAAACAAAAAAAAAAAGAAACTCTTGGACTTATATAGAGCCTGTTTTTAGGGGGAATTTGTAGTGGAAACGCGACGCGAAGCAACCCTATTGTTCCAACGCGGCGCTTTTCAATGTTTTTCCACTCGTCACCAAATTTTGTCCGAGTTCATGAAAATTGTAATCCGAGTCCTATTTCAAGGCCGCCAGGCTGACGCGAGACCACGTACAAGAAAATGATGTTATACAACATTCAAGCGAAGAAATTATTTGTCGGTCACCCCGTATATGCTTGCGTCTATCGATTATCCTCGATCGATCTTAATCAGCGTCGTTTCATTAGGTTTGTGCAACAAGCAAATAGTTCGTGCTACCGCTTACAAGCCGAATTCCGAAAGAAATCGTGTTAATCTTATCGTAGACGTAGAAGTTTTATCTCGTAGTTTATCTTATACAGACTTAAATCGATTAATTCGAAATAAACGCGATTAAACGTATTGTTATCAATTGGATCTTCGGGTTACATGCTCAATGTACATATATACGCAGGCTACAGTGGAGAAGCACGATAAGTCGACTTTCTTGGATATTTTATTAGGCATTTCACGCAGTGGGGAACAAAAATACGTAAGCCTTGAAAAATATGTGACTACTACTAAGAGTATTACGCAATGGTGCAGAAACCGTAACTAGTATCTTAAAAATACTCAAGGGTCTAATGAAACGCGCGAGCCGAAGATAACTGAAAGGATGAGACGAAGTTGACTTCAAAGCCGGAGAAAAAGACAGATGTATACGTTGGACATCGTATCGGAGAGCAGATTCCTCTACGAAACGCGGAAAATATGAGTTATATTTTCACCTCGTGATCTTAACCGATAAAGTTGGCGTTAAAAAGCAAACGGAGGCGATCGTTGTCTCTGTGAACGATAATTCGTTGTTGGTTCTCTATTTACTAGGTGTACACGAAAATAATGGTCGTGGATTGACGACTATTGCCACAAAGTTGGCGGCTATTACTTTCGTGCGACACCCAATACATTTGTTGCTCAAACGTAGTTCCGATTGCTCAGCGAGCAGTGTATTTGGCAAACTCGACGAAGTTGCACAATGAGAGAAGCTGACTGTTCGGTGTTTCTTCGGTATTTATCGCACTTGTTGATGCGTTTGAATATTGAACAGCGTTACAAATACACCGGTCGAAACGATTAAATGAAGCGTTTCGTTCGCGTCGTGGTTTTAGTATTCGCTGGAGGCTTCATTGACCGGGAATCTCTAGCTATCCGGTAAACGCGTTTAAACGTATTTTATCTATGTTAGACTTTAACCTATGTGAAGCATCGGTATGCAAGTACACGCGTTAGATCGCCATAAATTTCTAGATCGTGAGATTGGTTACATTCGAATCGCTTTTTGCGAAGGAACGAAGGAACTTTTTTTTCTTTCCTTTTTCTTCTTTTCTTTCTCTTTTTTCCCCCATCAATATCGATGTGTGTAAGATAGCCGTTCTGATCGAATTTTAAAATCAAAAGTGTGCATTTTGTATAATGCGTCGTGACTAGGAACGATCGTTCAAAGTGCGATTTTAAAAGTGATCTTTACAACACAACAAAGAGTTATGGAAATCGGCGAAGGGCTCGACATATCGACGATCACCGTCCTCCGCTCTTCCTTCGCTAACAGATGTTCCAGGCTTCCAGGCGAAACTAAAGCCGAAGGTCCATCGACGAGCTAAAGTCGAATTACAACGCTGTTTCAATTTTGGCAGCAGATGGACGCTGCTCCCGTCATTGCTGTTGCCCACGGGATGTTGTAAATTTGGTTCAAGCCAATCCAAGAGCTTCTTGCTTCGACGCATTTGTAAGGTCCGCTCGGATCACTTAAGAGATCGTTCTGTGTAAATATACTGGATGGAACCGTGTTTCCAGCATAGCCAGATTCAGCTGCCTCAATAGCTCGTTAAACCTTTGGCTTTAGCCAGAGATCCGTCGAATCCACACGTACCATTGATTAAGATATCTAACTGTATCGTGGTGTTTTAATACAGCTTTGAGATTTCCTTTATGTAAGACGTCTCCTCCTGTCTCTATAATATCGTAAAATTCTTTCAGCGCGGAAAGAAAAGTTTATGGATTACGAATATCTTTAAACAGCCTGTTCGAGACACTGGTTGCAAATTGTATAAATTTGCTATTCGTAGTACGTCGCTCGCAGAATCTGTATATTGACGGGGACCCGTTAAACCTGTTAAGTTAACGTGTCGAAATAACACGTGCCTGTAGATCTAAGAATGAACGAGGAAGTGGAACAACTTGTGGATATTTCATTCGCGATTTCAGATTAAGAAATTTATATCCAAGTACGAAGAACGAAGGTCAAGAATATTCGTATCAATTCATTTAGGTATACGACCAACGAGGTACACAGGATGAAATTTCTCTGATAAGTTACGACAAACGAAGATTAAGAGGTACATGTTCTAGAGAGGTACAAGTTCAAACCGTCGACTCTAAATGTTAAATGCGAGAGACGTCAAGCTTGTTAATCGCAGAGGTAGACTCATGGTCCACTTCTAAATGAAAGAGAAATATAACTGGAAGCGCGATCTAACCCGAAGCAGGATTACAAAGAATAAATGAAGCGATTAATAGATGAATAACACACGGGGAGAATATAATAAGTTCGTTAGCGTATATTGCCGACCGTTTAACATTAATTTACTCGATTCGTCGATTAAACGACAAAATAAAAAGATGTATCTTAAAAAGATGTCGACGTAAGGTAAGAGGAAAATTATTTATAGCGATGCACTCGCTGTGAGACAGCGAGACAGCCAGACAGTGAATCAGACGCTGAACTGAACTGAAACATGTTAACGCACCGCTCGCGTTAACTAAGCTACATAATAAATAAACCTTCTTTCTAAGATCGCTGGTCTATGCGAACAAAATGTTGATACTCTTTCTTAATGGTATTTTACTCTTATGACAAATCATTTCTGCCCGATCGCTGTCGAGCGCTGACGACTGAAAACGTCAAGGTCACTGGAACGATAACTTACAGGTTGAATGACTGTTTGACCGAGGCGTACTTGTGTTTTAAAATTATTACGGTGACTCATGAAAGCATGGGATTGCTGGCTGGAACCAGATCATAGTATCTAGTTATCTATGATCACCGTAGATGTCATTCCGACCGCGTAACGAATTACCGGAATAAGAAGAAATATAATCTCTTTCGCGTTTTTATCGTATCGTTGCGAGGTGGCGTTAGTCGAACTACTGAAATTCGTACGATCAGAACGGTACCAAACACGACCGATCGGCAATTTTTAACTAAACTATAGACATATGTAAGGTAAGCGATTACGAGCAAGGAACGACCGTAGTCTACGGTGTTTTATTACATTGCACCTATTTTGTCTCGCTGCCTGTTTCTCGTTCTTTCCCCTGATGCACGTACGTCAGAGCGGGACGAGTGAGATAACGTGGATCTCACTGGATTCTCGGAAAGTCACCTGTTTTTATTGTATTTTTAACGCAAACATTACCAGGCCCGTCGTTATTTCCTTTATTCGTCTAACGTTATGTAAGTCTTTATATTAACAAAAGTCGTGAAATTGATGAATCAGATAACGGGTGGTTTAGCCAATAAAGGTGTAATAAAATGTAGGAAAGGTTAGCAATTAAGTACGTGTCTGTTCAACGTCGCGTTTAATGAATCGCGTTGAAATGAATTCACACGTTAGGTTTTTATCTTGCGTTTAATCGACACTGTGCCCTGCTGACCTGTTCACCCGCGATAGATACCACGGAAGTGTACAATGAGACCGATCAGTATTTAATTTACTTCGAACTGGATCGAAGGTGCAGCATGCATTTTTACAACGTTCGCGATTATGCCATCGTGACGAGGCAAGCGTACTTGGCTAGCAACGATTACGCGCCCGAACGACAAGTTTCGTTTTCGCCTTCTTTTTCGGGACCTAGTAACATGTAGATACGCTGTGCAATACGTGGTGAAATTGAGCGTATATAGCAGACGAGAAATTCTAGTATGCTAGATGTGGCGAAATATAGAAAGTAATTCACCAATAAGATAGTAATCTATATATTCCTGTTGGTTGCAATTTTTCGACTGTAAACATAAAAGGCGCGGACCGACCTTCTGTATTCATATTTCTAGTTACTATTTTTCCTATTATTGTTTATTTTCTTGAAAGTTGTGACGATTACTACGGCCACAATAGCGAATATTTTTATATTCGGTGGCATATCGAACTCCGTTCGACGTCTTAAATCCTTTGCAACAGTTAGTTGATAGTCCTTCGTTGGACCAGGACCGACGCGATATCCCTAGGACGATCGCCGACGTTACGTTACGTTTCTTTTCTCCCTTTTTTTTCACCGCGCCTAGCACGCTCTGTGATTACGTGGCTGATTGACAGTCTCGCATCGTAGGATGTTACGTTTAACAGGAGGATTGTCTTCGGTTCATTCGCAAAGATATTCTTGTGGCAAATATATTTTGTCCAAGCTAGCACAATCTCTGTGTCTCTCGATCTCGATCTTTTCGTTTTAACAACAAGCAAGAAGAAGAGGAGTTATATACGCGCATATACGCGCATTTGTGCATTTTCCTTTCTTTCCTTCTTTCTCTTTTCTTCGAACTCGAGACACATGCGCGTCGACGTTAGGCGTGTGAATTTGGGTCAAAATGTGGCCGAAAGAAAACACAAGGTTAAACGTGATGCACCTTTTACGTGTTCAGGTTCATTGTAAGGACGTGCACGCGGTACAATGGGTAGGGAAATCGTGAGAGGTATACTGGGGCACTGTGTACGGATGAAAATCGGACTTTAGTAGCGCGCATTTCGAAATATCGAAAGTAGTTTTGCTTTTTTTCTGTCATTCGTTCGATCAACGGTCGAGTTTATTTCGCTGGTGCTATCAAACAAAATAACAGCACTTTTTGCCACAGTATTTGAATAAGTGGACTGCATTTTTATGCCTTTTTCTCTTTTAAACGTCGTTGTAGAATCTATGATATAGACGGTCCGATTGCTTTTTCTACACGCTCGTGCATTGCTAATTGCTGTATCGTTAACTTATACGACAGTAATGTACGATATTTTAATTATAGCGCAATAATAATATGTATTATAGTATTAACCTAATATGCTCCTATTTAAGACGACGTCGTCGAATACGTATTACGAAATATGGAAATAAGAAGTTGTCCGAGAAGCGTAATTACAAAAATGTGTAAAGCAAGCCCAAGTAGAACAGGTAACGTTATAGAGTCGTTGGATTAAGCGAATCGACATCGTAAAAAGACTGTGAGCGATGTCTCTCTCAGGACTGCGAGAGCGGAAACAAATATATAGAGAAAAAGTACGGATACAGCTAAACTGTAAAAGTGTATCGTAAAGATATAAATGTGTGTAAAGGAGGAACGGTATAAGGAAATCGACGAGAAACGTCGAAAGGGAAAGAATCGAAGAAAATTGACATTCGGGGCCTCGTAAAATGATTAAATTAAAGAATTAATTAATAAAAAAAAACTTCCGTTTCAGAGTGCGCCCATTTGTATTAATTATCTATACCTATGCCCTATAAAATACGTCATCGTTGACGCGATCGACCTTCGACGTAACGAATAGAGATACATGAATAGCATAATCGACGATGACTTTTGTAGAACGAGCATGGTTTTTCTCGGTATCGAATTATCCTTAGCGCTTAAAATATCGTCTCTGATGCAGTCATCTTTGTCGAATCAACTTCGTTCGTTAACTTCGTTTAATTACTTGTAATCACGAATAGTTGGATCGTTTGTTTCGTGTCACATTATATTAGAAATATTAGTTGTATCGAGCAGACCATTCATTCGGAAACGTCTTTTTATAAGCCGCACGAATGTTCGTTCGTACGAGGCGACAATCTTTCCAGCAGCAGATGCAATACAAATAAACATAAATAATAATTGGGAAAGTAAGGAAAAGGCGAGAACGTGGAAATTGAATGTAATGCCTCTCGTCGGTACGACACGGATTTACGAACGAAACTTCGGACTAACTTTTAATTTTTAATTTACTTTTCAATTTTTAAAAGAGATCACTTATCTATCTATATCGTGATTTACGATGGTCGGTCGAAAAATAAGCAGAATTCCATTATTATCGGCAAGCTGAACGAATGGAAATCGATTGATTCTTCGAATCGTTGCGTCCTATGAGATTTTCACGAACGACGTGGTTAAACGATTGCAAAATTACACGAATCACGCGTGCTCTAATGAATGTGTACATCTTGATCGTCGGACGCTTCCATCCGAAGAGACGCGCGCTTGCCTGAAACTGTCCGTGTCCTATCAACGGCCACTAATCGCCAATCGAAAAGCAAGCAACTCCAACGTCAAACTCGATATCGACGACTTTAGTTCAAAACGACAATACCCTTTTCTTTTTTTTTCTTTTTTTTTTTTATCAATTTAACAATTACGTCGTACATGTACGTACGTAGCCGCTACGTATAGCCGCTTGCATAACAAATTCGTGTTATCGTCTTGGAGTTGTGATACAGAAAATTGACGGAAATAACAAACAGATGCACGCGTCAGTTTAGTCGATTCGAACCTCGGCTCGCGATAACGATATGTACACGCTTTTTCTCTCGACCATGGAGCAGCTGTACAATTTCGTTAGGAGACGGCGGACATTTGACTGCTAATTATCTTGGCAAAAGAACTCACTATAGAAGGGATTAGTGCGGACATCCAGCTCTTTCGCCCGCCATGCGGCGTCTGTCTCGGTCGTGCGGTTCCTCCAGTTGTCCATTAGCTCGACCAGCGTGAAATTATTGGCCGTAGTGGTCTCGTTGCGCGACAGCACTCGGAGGATCTCCTCGTCTTCCAGGGCGTTGAGGCTGTTGGACGTCAACACGTCCACCGATTTCCCGGCGTACGACAGCTTCATCGCTAAAAGAATCGTCCATGCCCTGGCGAATGTTCTCATTTTTACAGAAAAACGAAACGGCCTGGATTCGAATCGATGTCAGTTCCTCCGAATTATTCGATTTCGTCCGGTGTATCTCGTCGACGATCACTCTGTAACTCTATGCGGCTTCCTCGAACCTGTTCGGCATAGATATTTTCGAGGCTGTAGAGGAACGAGACGGGAGTGAAACGAAAGAATTGCTCACGGGCCAACTTCAACAGGCGATCTAGAACGTGGCAGACGCTCGCACGCGAACAGTCTTTGTTTCGCGGTATAAACGTGAGGCGAACGAAAGAGAATTTGCAAAAGTGCACCACCGAATGTTTCACGGACTTCTGTATTGCTTGGACGTCCGAAGGCGAGCTTTATGAGTGATCGTGAAACGACGGAGTTACTTGCGGCCACGAATGGGGCGATAGAAGAGGGGTGAATGCCGCGTTCTTCCTCTCCCACTCTGAACCGTCTTCGAAGGAGCTTGCTAGTCCTATATCAATTTGATGGGAATAATTGTATAATTCATAGGATAGGTGTGTGTCTTCTTCTCTATGTCGTTCCTCCTTTGAAAACAACGCGTCTGTGTTTAACTATGCGAAGTTTTAAAGCCATCATTCGCTTTTGTCTTTGATCAAACAACATTTAGCTCTGTTTACTCGAAATTAGCAAAGCTTTTAGTATAACTACAGTATATCGCGCCCGAAACCGCGAGCACCAACATAGATAGCGTTATCAGATGGCTCCTGATGCTTTAGCAAGCTGATGTTTTAACAATACATGGAAACAACAAAAATTAAGTTGAAACGAGAGGCGTTCGAAATTTGATTTGTTATTTTACATAACTGAGTAACGGAAATACGTCCAATTCTAAAAATATTATTGTACTGTCGTATCTTTCCTCCATTTAATAAACGCTTATCATATTGGCTAAAACGATACGCTTAATGAAAGAAATTTACACCGAAGTTACACAAAAGCAATAGGAATTGTCAATATTATCTGGTTTATAAATTTCAAATTATCAGCTACATAGCCGCACGTTTTATTACGTACTTTGTCCCGTGTTGTTATGAAGTTGAACGTGAAATTTTCCAATTTAATTATCGTTTTCAATTATTTATCGTTACATCGTTACGTCGTCGTTACATTTCGTACCTCAGACAGCACTATATATGAAAGGTAAACGTAAAACTTTCTTCATCAAAATCGATAGACGCGAAAGTCACGAACAGTTACCAACGTATGGATATTTCTCGATGTACCGTGACGAGGTTTTTTTCCAATTTTAACCACGGTATTTTTCATTTCGATTTCCACCACGATACATATTCAGATTCAGATTTTCTTGCACGAGTATCATGAATTTCCTTGTTCCATTAAATAATTATTATTTTATTTTTCGTATTTTATTTCAACAATTTGCTATTTTTCTAATCTAATCGTTTAAAATTTTTAAATTAACCACGATCTGTCTTTATAACGCGACCTGCACGGTCTCATTCAATATTTTAGATCTTACGCGATAATTGTTTATTTGCTTTCTGCTCACTCATCTTTTCGTACGTATCTTACTTTTTACGTAAATACCTTTTCATACGTAACTCTACGTGTCATATACCTGCTCACCTTCCTCCGCACACGTTCATCAAAATCTAATTTAATTATTACTCTTTATTTTATTAGAGTGGCGTCCATTATCATGGTCAAGGTAAAAGCCACAGAGTATCGCGTATCGTCGCATCCTGCTATTCTATGCGGCGTTGCTACGACTTGGTCTATTCGTCGTTTCCACTCCAGTCTAGTTCTTGATTTTCTTCTGTTATTTCATACGGCAAAAATTTATCCCATGCCGCCGCCCTCCTCGGCGTTCTTCGTTTTTCACCTTCAACGTGCTATTTGCCAGCATATTATCGCCTTCTTTCGGACTTAATTTTTTATGAATTTCAATTACGTTCTCGTTCATTACGACGTCTGTGGCTAACAGAGAACTTGCGGAAGCCAAGTGTGTAGACACTTTGCATATTTTCATACGGTATTTCAATACGTAGAAAATGTTCATATCCGATACGACGTTGATGTAATGCCGACGATCGTGTAAAAGGTTCCGCTGTATCCGCATTCGAAACTATTTAATTTTACTCAACGAAATGATCTCCTGTCTTCCGGCCGTTTCGGAGCTACAGGTTGCTCTAGTTACATAGGACACCCTGTATATATTCGTGCAGACAGGAACATTTCGACAGATACACGAATTTCGATGTTTCGCGTTTACCGATTTAACCGAACCAATCTTTCAATCTTTCATTTCTTATTTAACGCTATTATATTTGCCAATTTTGTAAAACAGATACGAATTGCGGGTTATTCGTACAAAATTGTCCACTTTTTAAACGACTGGTTCTTTTTCTTTCTTTTTTTTCTTTTTTCTTTTTCCTTCAAACGATACTTTCCCCGATTGCTCGCTTAGTTCGCCACTTATTATTTCTTTAACGAAGCCGATCGTAAATGATACATTTGTGAAGTCTTCGTTATACTTAATATACACGTGTGAATCGCAATAGAGAGTGGGTCGGGGTCCTCTGTGTGTTGCATTCTTTAGTAATCGTTACGACACATTCTACGCGTGCTCTCCATGAATTGCGTCTTTCATTCTTCATTTTCGCCAGCCTAAATTTAAAGATTACAATTACTTTCTTTTTTTAATCAACACCTCTCGTACGTATATACTGTATGATATCGTAACGATATTTGCATACCGCCAGATTATTACCAACAATTTTCGATAAGATTTTCCGATTTATTACAAATTCTCTTACATCCTAGTCTCGTTTGAAGAAGAGGAGAACCGTCGAGATATTTATTTCTACGATATGACTGTTCATTCCGAGTGTACGATGAAACACGTGTGACAAAATTTGCATTCAAAATTTGAATCGTACATAATATTGATCACATTGTACGCGTGAACATTAAGAGCGGAACGAACGTTTCATTGAGAAAGAAAGGGAAGCAACTGGCGGTTAAGGAAAATCATTCCAACGTCCTTAAACTTGAATTCATTCATACGGTGAATACAAATAAAAACTCACGCATCCAGCTGCATTTTAACTGCTACTTTTGGCCGTACGAGTGTCTGGATAATACTGTATTACATCTTGTATATCGTCGCTCGAATGTACGTAGACACGTGTTTATTTCCGACAGGATGTAATTTACTTAGAAAATTACGAACAGAACGATCCAGGATTATTTTATGCTTTTTAAAAAAAAAAAAAAAAAAAGAACACGAAAAGTGATTTACTTGCTGAATCAAGAGCGATAGATAGAAACGTAAGAATGTAAGAAGGGCCACTTAATTAGGATTAAAACTAACTGAATACGGATGTGACGATTGTTATCAGGACACGGTGACTTGATTTACTTTTTAACCGTGATACGCGACGAAAAGATTGACACTTTTCAGTGTCATGCATTCTGAAGAAATTTCGATACTCGAGGAATTCACTTACCTCGATTCACTCGGTCGCCACGCTACAGATAACGACATAGAGATGGTTCTTCCAACCTGATATTTTTCTCTTAATTCTAGGAATTACATTTATTACACCGCGACGAGTCTTGCACTTAATTTTAACGTAGGACTAACAAGCGCTTAAATAGACAATTTAAGTTTCGTATCGCGCTAATTTCGAGAAGATAGCATTGCCTTTGATCGTTAATTTCTCATTAATTCACATACTTTACCAACACTTGCGCGCCAAAGTACTTACGACTGTCGATGTGTTTACGATCAGATTTACTATACTACGTATGCACGTTCGTGTAATATCAACGCTGGATCACCAATCTGTAATGTGCTAAACTAAACATATCGTACATACATATTTAGTATGATCAAGTTTCACGCTAGTCTCGTGCATTTGTAATTTATGAGAGATTTAAAGGTGGAACAGTCGAATAAAATGCACGCAACACTTTTCTCTATGCCGATATGTTTATTTAGCAGTATATTTGAAATAAACGATTCATAATGCGACTACGAAGAAACAAATATTTCATACGCTAAACGTATAAAATAAACAAGTTCGCAAAACAGCTGTGACAAGAATGTAATACAAGCTATGGTAAATAACTAATCCTATATATATATATAAACTTTGACAAGATAACACAATTCGGCGCAATAACACACAAATATCTAAATATCAAAATGTTCATGAAGAACTTGCGGAAAAAATTGTATGCGTACAAACGTACACGTGGCATGTTAATATTGCCGGAATTAGGTAAGAAATATAATAATAATTTTTTATGTAACAGCGATAGCAAATAATGAAAAGACACGTCTGTATTCATACATGAAGCGTAACTGTTTATAAAAAGCAAGATACGTGTTCGCTGCAGCGAAAATGTTTGCTTGTTGATAAAAGGAAAATTAAGATAATTAAGATTATTTTAATGGACTACTTTGATATGCAAATACGACAATTATTCGAATCTGTTACTGGCTCGATTTCGTTAATCGAGTTATAAAAAAAAAAATTAATTTCGATCTCCTTCGCGTTAAGACAATTGCAAGCGCTCCGCAGTCCAATTTCTTTTTTAATTGGACCAATTTCAGAGACCCATGAGCGATACACGTACGTGTCAGTAATCTTATCCAAACGATAAACTCGGTTATGTTTCAATTGTCTTAAAATAACTAATTAGCAAGCAATTGCTACCGGTGTAGCGGGTCAATTGTTACATTTGAAGGATAAAACTGTGGCGTACGTATTCTAATTGTGTCTCACGATGTGAAAACCCGACTACAATTAGAATGAATAATAATTAGATGATTAACCGATCGCAACAATGATTTCTCTTAATATCATTTACTGTTTCACTTGAGATACATGATAATTCTTCGCGCGGGAATGTGCAACGATTGTCCAACGATTTGTATATTCCAACTCAATACTTAAACAACGCGATATGATGTTCGTTGAAACGATTTAAGAACGAAGGACTTGCAAGTAAAAGCCTTACGAGGTAAAAAGTAGAAGCTATTGATTGAAAATATACCGCGTTCGCGCCATAACGCAAGCGTAGACTAGATATTTCTTGTATTATTGCGAAGAGGAGCGAAGTGCGTTGCTCCTCTCTTAATCGCCAATATAATTTGGGAAGGAATGCGACGACACGCACGAGCAGTATCGTCCGCAAATAATAATTCGTACGACAGGTGGTGGTTAATTCCGGGTGCATTAACTTGCGCCGAATTATTTGAAGCAACACGAACGACGCATACAAAATTCTCTGCCGGGACTGATGAGAATCAGCGGATACTCCGACGCTCTTTATGTGTCAATGGATCAGTGATTGCTGGCCAAAGAAAAGTGACAATAATTCATTGTCGATTCACACGGCGCGACGTTCGCGAAGCGGTCGGCCTTCTCTACGCTATAATGTTACGCGCAGCACGTCAGTTATTTTAATTAAAGCTGACTGCATCATCGTGAACATAAATGCCACGTGCGAGTTATTGAACCTAATACAGTTGATGCCATTCGAGTTCCTGCATGCTGGCCACATGCGAAATTCGACGAAACGAAAGCCCGGACGAATCGAAACTGTCGACGCGTGTCCCGAAAGAAATTCCCCTGTCTCCTCGAGAACGAAGTTCTCGAATGTTCACTTGATATTTTCATGACTCGATTAATATCTCGTGAAAGCCATTGTGGTGTGCCATTGAAAGGAAATATCGTATCGTATCGTACGAAGATTTTCGCTTGAAGTTCCGAGGGTAACGAATGCTCAGGGCGGATTAAAAGGACACGTTCGAGGAAAATTTAATTACACACAGTGATTCGTTTCCAATACATCAAGCACGATGTCGTCAGAACTGGTATACATTGTCGATGGATGTGATAGCATCCTTGCCATCGATCTCGTTTTTCCCCTTTGCATCAATCGGGGTCGAAGTGAGGACTCTGTAGGCTGATTATTTAGTGGTTTAATGCCTCAGATCCGTTATACGGTCACGTTACAAGTCTTCCTTCATCGAGCCTTCTCCTCCTATAGCTCGTTCGCGATCAGCTGGTCGTTCATTGTCTTCTCAATCTTCCAGGATCGTGTTCCTTAAGGACAACCTTCCGTGAGCGCATGTTGAACGAGAGGATTGCTGCGAGGATCTAGTCGGATGTGTTAGCCGTGGCCTCTTTCTTCCTCTATCGTCTCCGTGACGAATGGGACGTCAGGATCATCGTGGAACGTTTTACTCGATATACGCCATGATGTGTCTGTCGTCATCGTGCGATAATGTCGATTTTCTGCTAAACAGGCTGTACGTATATTTTTGCATCTTGCTATCTATTTCCTCCCTCTTCGCTGTTACATGCCTCTGCTTTCCCGTAAGGAGTATTTTCCTCATACGGTTCGAGTTAGTCCGATTGATTTTAATTTTCCGTTTGGTAATCCAGTTTCCTATCGATGAGAATGACGCAGATATTGTTTGGTACGTTGTAAGCAATCTTGAACGCCGCTGACGCCGCTGAACGCTGTTAATTCTGCTGATTTACCGCTGATCTAGTAGCTGCTAGGCGATCTAAATTTATTTCGTTTCTGTTAGTTCTTCTCTGGGTCTGTCCATTGTTCATGCAGGAAGCCCTCAACTTGGCGTCTCGCTTCACAAGGTCTTGCACTTGTCCTATTTGTCTTTCGGTTGCTGTTCTTGCTGTCTCCTGCTGCTGGCCGTTCTTTATTCCTCGATGCGTGTCTGCCTGTATATAGTCTCAGTGGCCTTCTGCAGTACATCGTGCAGTCGCTTGGTATATGTGTTTTCTATTTTCTATTTCCCCGGTGTTGCATTATTGTTGACACGGCAGGTTCTCTTCTATTTTATATTTCAGTCCATGTGCTATCGCCGTTGTTTGCCAGCTAATCTTTCCTGTGCAATAATTCTTCTCAACGATAGTGATATATTTAAGGTCAGGTAGTCTGCTGCTTCTATTATTGCTATATCTTTGATCCTTTCTCGTTAAAGCGAGAAACTACGCTTTTTTTTTTTAATATTCGTAATCTCCGATTCTGAAATAGTATTACCATTCCAACGTCGTGCGAGCTTCTAATGAGAAACCCCGGTCGACCGTTGTGATTAGAAACTGACGAAGGATTTGTTAAGCGAAGCGATTCAATACGTGCGTTCCAAGAAGCGTTACGTCCCGGAAGAGTAACCGCGGAGTATTCTTCGAACGATACACATTAATGTAATATTAAATTATGCTAAAAGTCTGGAAAAACGAACTCGTGACCAGGATTTATATGACGTAGCACCTCGTAATGAAACTGGTGTTTGCGATAATTTAACGATAATAGTATTTCTTGCGTGCTTGCTTGTCCCGTTCTCCTTAAAAAATGATATAAAATTTATAAGCGGTCACACGCACTTGTTCAAAGGAGAAAAATTCTGACGAAAGCGTCGCTTACGTAATCGTTCGTTAACGGCACGGCCTCTTCTGTTCCGCGTTGTCCAATCTGTAATTTATACAGTTACACACGGTACGTGACATTTATTAGTAATGCGCCAAATCTTCGAAAAGGCGGCGCAAGAGAAGTTTAAAGAAAGTTTCGATCCGTTAAACGAATAATTTATTCGACGCGTTTCACATTATTGGAGAACATCGGAATTGTATCGACGATATTCCATTCTAAAATATGATTTTTAGAAATAGTCAAATTCCTATGCTTTACTTCGTTTACCACGGGCCCTGTTCTTTTATTATCTTTTATTATTATTATCTTCGCGGGCAAAACACATATTCCTTGTAGATAAATAAATAAATACACGTATTAAATAGTCTTGGTCGAGTAATACGGTAATAAGAATCGTTACTGCAATAAGATATTGCCTAATCCGACAAGAATACTCGGGCAATGGAATAGAACGAACAATCGGACTTCCGATATGATATTTCGCTTATTCAGATATAGATTAAGATTAACTGACAGATTCTTTAGATATTTATGGGTGCCTCTTTTTTGGCTGCTCTCCATATAGGATCTGCGATAGATAGTGCCTCTTCTCCGATCGGGGAGAAGTAAATGACATTTTCCAACGGTAGGTACAGAGGTCTAAGTTTATAAGTGTTAAACTCATTGACCTCGATTGCAGAAATGATTTCCTCTTGTCAACTAGAAATATAGATACAGATTGCGTTAGAATTCTATCGCGCGCAATAAGATGCATATTGAATATTCGATTAGTCGTTTATTACAGCTGTACCAAAATGTTGTGCAATATCACAATGTGTTGAAATAAACCTAATTTAATAGATACATTTACGTATATATACAGGGTGTCTCGTTTTAATCGATCCGCGCACATCCGATCGCCTGGAGTATACATCATTCGACGAAGTGTTTGAAATGGAACATAGCTTGTTTCGAGGGAAACATTCTCGTAATGGTTACGAGTCTTATCTAGATTCTAAATAATTTTTCCGAGCAACATGTAAACGTAAATTTGTTCGTGTTATTCCTAATTCAAATATTATATATATATATACGGTTTATATACATCGTGTATGAATATTGTACCCATGTACATAATATACATGTATACATATAATGACAATATATGACAAATATTTTAGCAAATATTTTCTCAAAGGATAAAATTAGTTTTTCGCTTCTATATTGAACATTGAAGTATTGTGTTCGTCGTGTCTATTCTGCTTCAATCGGTCAATATTTGACTCGCAATATTTGATAGTAAAGGCACTTCGATGCATCGATTTTTCATCCATGCTCATCGCTTTACCCTTCTACAAAATATACATTATATTAAATCCACTTCAACGAGAATTCAATGGCGATGTCATATTTGTTACTAACATGCTAATATCAGAATTCCCTGTGAACTTTTAGTTAATTATATATACGTTTGAATTATAGAGTGCTCCTTCTAATATACACGTTAAACGTTTCTAAATGATCGTTGTATGCGTAATTTTTACACATACGTATTGCAAATTCCAAAGCCAGCAACAACTTTTCAAAAACTCGTAGCTGTTATCGACTCTGGTAGATGGCACTATGCTCCAACGTAAGTTCATATTCTTTATCTGTCCGACCGAGCAGAGAGCCTGCTTCGAACAGATCAAAATGAATATATTCTTTAGACAGGTGGTTCTTCTCTCTACGAGAGAAATACAGGAGAATACATATAGTATAGAAATATATCATTTCTCGTTCCCGTTAAGATCGTAACATAACAATTGCTTCTTTCGATAATAGATCCAAGTATTTCATTGACGTGAATTTACCTTTAAAATTCGTACCGTCGACCGAGTTTCCATACCTGGATGTATGCCACTGTAAAACCAGAGAAAATGAAATGGAACTGGAATCTCTAGTTCCCAAAAGACATGTACGCGACATTCCTAGAAACTAGAATACGCAAACGAGCAACGACAGCTGTAAATATTTCATTAATCGGAAGATTGGTAAAAGCCTGTACGGGACACTAAAATTCAGTTGCTGGTTCGGCAAAAGTCGGCGAGGTTCGGCAGCGGTCGCGTGGTCGCCGAAGCGTACGACACGTAGATAGAATACAAAGAAAATCGGCTCCGTGAGCGCCGTAAGCCATGACCCATTCGTTTCATGGACAGACCGAAATCAGATAGTTGAGAAGTTATGACATCGTCTTCGTCGTGGTGATCGGTCTTTTTCTCTCGTACGTCTGCGCTGCTACGATTGGCGGCCGGCAAGTGCTAGCTTTGCTAATTGCTGCCAGGTCGTACTACGACTCGTTCCGATCACGCATAACGGCATCTCGTGTGCGTAATAGTAACAGTGTGCACAGGCCAAAAACCATTTGGTAGATTTCCCGGATCCCGACATCTTGCACGTTGTCCTCTGTTACTCGTAATCCTCTCGTAGTCCCGTGCATCGTGCATCGTGCATCGTACGTCATATTATACGGCCCCCTCGTGGAACTGCTGTATTGCTTTGATTCGCGCAGTATCGATTCGCCAGGCGGCTGGTTTACAACCGGCGTGCACGCTGTATAGCACCCACGCTGACAGTGAAGCTTCGACTGCAGACGCGTGTGTAGTTAAACCAGTGGCCAGCGACACCGAGCTACGCACACGGAAGAGCAACGCTATCAACATCTCGATGGTGAGTCCGTGAATCGCTACGTCATGTGTCTGATGTGTCGCTGCGTCACGTCTCATTGCTCTTTCGCATTCGGTGTCCTCCTCGAGCACTTTCGTTCTTCCAGTGACATGCTTTCGACCATTGTTTTCCACGGTTTGCACTTGCACACGTTGTTACCCTCCACCGATCTCATTCGATCGCTTCGTCCTTATCCGTCTGCTTATCGCCATTCCCTTCAGTCGTTGCCTGTTACTCGCATTTTCGTTGTTGCGTACTTTGTTCGTGCCAGAAGTTGCAGTTACGCGACAGCTCAGGTTCACTGGGGGGAGAGGGGGAGGGGGAGGGGGGGAGGTCAGCTCTGCGATAAATCCCGTTGGAATGTGACAGTTCTGTCGGTTCGTTAATCAACGTTTGGGTATTACGAAATTTGCCGAGTATCCTTTGGTATCGCAGGCTTTTACGTGGAAGCACGTGGTACTGACGTAAGATATGCATATCTTGTCGTAACTGTGTTCGGGGATACGTACGAATCGATCACTGTCTTTTCAGGGTTACTGTATGAATAAGACAGTGAATAGAAGATTCGTTAATAAGTGATGCGTCACTTCGATGTACCGTTCGCCAGTATTAAATAATTACAAGCAGCTTTGACACGATGTTCATGGAAAATGTATTAGTTCGATTAACACAGTTATAGAATAGCTTGAATTATTATTTATTAGCATCTTCGCGCCTTGTAAATTTCTTAACTTAAAAATGCACCATTAAAATGAATTTTCATGGAATTTAATTTATCCGAAATTTATCTCCTGTTTGGAATAATTATTTGATCCTAGTTCCTTTCCTTGGGCAATATTCTTTGAACATCATGAGAATATTTGTATTTCTTAAATATCCCAAGATGTAGTAGTAGTAGCAGCGTAGATTTTTTATTCGTTTCTATTAATTTGCGTAATTACAATGCGATGACATCTGACACTTTTTCAAGCTATATTTGCATGGCGTATCGTAAATACAATTTGCAAGCTATTTATATGAAATTTGCATTACATATGTTTGCTCCGAATTGATATGTGAGACTCTGTTATTAAATTTCTTAACGAAATTAATATAGCTAAAGGCACTTGCGCTACGGATCATTCTATTAAAGGCGAAAATATTTATTTTTTAAAAATATTTCTACTATCATAGCATAACATGTAACGTTGAAAATAAATATGTTAGTCATCTTTCAAAAAAGGTTTACGTACTTTACTAAGCAAATACCTTTGTTTCGTTTTACACGACGAATAATCGGTGGAACAGTTTTTTTACAAAAATAAACCTTTTTATTATACAACACGCGTATATACATATATACATACGTACATACATATATACGCATAGGCTGAAAAGTGAACATTTTCATTAAACTCTCGTACATTCATATCGAGATGCATCTTATTAGAGAAACATACAGGCAGCGGTTTTACTCTATCTAGGCTCATTAATAATTTGTTTTAACCAAATTATTGGAAATTTATTGGAAATTTATTGAAAATTTATTGGAAATTCTATAGTCTAATTTAATAGTAATCTAACAAGATTACATCCAATATGACCTTTCATTTAAAAATTAAAACAAATACTTTAAACTTAAATAAAAGAGTGCTACGGGTCTTATTTGTTTTTAAGATTTATCATATATATTTCACGTTTTAAAAAATTTCTGACAAATTCTCAATCGTTTCGCCATTGTGTCTCAGTATCGTTCGCACGTTTATTACTATTTTCCATCATGTAGTTTAGTGGTTACTATACGGTCACTAAGTGAATTACGCGAATGTTCAAATACGAAATAACGTCAACACTATGTAATAACATGAGTACTATAATGAACTGCAAGGAAACACGATACTCATGTGATGATTTAATTTTAACGTGTTAAACACGAGCGTTGAAAACTTAGACGTTATAATGGAAAATATCATCAATTTTCTTAAGAGTACTTAGAACGTGAGTGAAAGGTTTGAATACTTGTTAGAAGTTCTCGAAGGAATGAAATTCGTAGCGTAACAGGGAAGATACATTTACGCAGGGAGAGAGAGAGAGAGAGAGAGAGAGAGTAGAAGAATTCCATTGGAAAAATAGGAAGACGCACAGTAACTTGCGAGCACTTGTTGTAAACAAAATTGTGCCACATAGCGATGAAACAACGCAAAATTTTTCTCTACGACGTCTTTTTAATTTCAATTCTTAATTTCATTCAGTTGATTTAGTTTAATCTAGTTTAATTTAATTTAAGTTAATCGGCTCAGTTATTAGAATCGCTCCATATAGGATATCTTTTGCGAAGCGAACTTTATTCTACGAACAGAAGTTAAAAATAACAACAAAAATACGAAATGACATGATGGATTTATGTAGCCTTGAATTTCTTGAGAGCCGAATCGATCGTTATGATCGAAAAAATATAAATTATCTCTTAAAGGATTTAAAATATGTATTTTAAAATGTGCCTATCTGGGAGAGAATTTTCCGCACTCGGCAATATTTATTCGGAGCAATAATTTATTATATCCTGTGGAATTATGGCCTAAGCTAAGAAAGGAACTAAACTTACGAACGTATGCCACCAGTATGATTCAAGAGGGTAATTCTAACGATTAAACGTGCATTATCCTTGGTACTAAACCTAACCCAAGGTCGTTAGACATTACGCCATTGAATTTCTATTTGAATGGAACTTAAAAGAGAAAGAAGGATTACGGGACTAGGGATTAGAGAAACAGTATAACAACAGTCTATATATAATGGAAAGTATTTTACAGAAAATATTTTGAACACCCTGTATAGTGTGTGTGTGTGTGTGTGTGTGTGTGTGTGTGTGTGTGTGTGTATATATATATATTTATTTATTTATTTATATATATTCTACAAATGCGCTAGCAGTTTGTTGTTTAATTTTTTCACGACTAGACCTGCGTATACCATTTAAATACTCGAACTGCAGGTGACGCGATCATATTTTTCGGGACTACTTCGATATACTTGTGTATAGGGTGTCTCGCGTAACGCGGCTCGTATTTTCCTGCCATCTGCGACCATGTAATAGAAGAATGTATCGAACCGTAGTTTAACAACTCGCCGAGTGTACTGCGAACGACGATAGAATATTCCAAAAAATAGTTTGTTTTCATAGCGAAACCCAGGGCTGTTTAGGGAACGTAAATATAGGACCACGTGTCGTTTTTCTCCGTGAGATGGTACAGGATTTTCCGAAAAATTCGAAAAACGTGTTTACAGATATTTTTGTTTACTTAACGTCACGTTCACAATGGTGGGAATAACGTTTCGTCCGTCGATGTGTTTCAAAATTACTTGCATTTCAGAGAGAGAGAGAGAGAGAGAGAGAGAGAGAGAGAGAGAGAGAGAGAGAGAGAGAGAGAGAGAGAGAGAGAGAGAGAGAGAGAGAGAGAGAGAGAGAGAGAGAGAGAGAGAGAGAGAGAGAGAGAGAGAGAGAGAGAGAGAGAGTCACAGTTCATCATTAAAATATAGCGCAAAACATTATTCGTTGCATGGCCGCGATTGGTTGAAAGATACCGAGTCGCGTCACGCGGGGACACCCTTTATACGCTCCATTCGACTACTCGAATTCTGTGTGACGTGGAGGAGAACTGCATTTTTTCGTGCGCAACTGTAGCGTAGAAGTTTTGCGCGTGGATCCGCTCTTTTCATTCTGTCATTGCGTTTTTATTCCTTTTTACATTCCTTCGTTTATTCAGGGAGGATAATATAATAGCGCGCAGAAGATCGGACGTGTACATTTTATCTTTTTTCCTTTCTTTTCTTTTTTTATTCGAACGACTGCTCTTGAGAGAGCTTTTTATATTATCTTCCGCTTCTACCGCAAAATATCGTTTCAGACGAACTTTTAGTCTGTGTCCCGACTGTTGTAGTTTCGTTTCTCGCGATGCTTCCTTTTCAATTGGACTCTGACGTTTTTCATTTTATTTCAGCCATTTCTCTCCGCAATTTGTCTTGCCAGACATTCGGTAAATTCTTCTAGCTATAAATTATTACGTGGATGATTATCCCCGGTAGGACGTCGTCTTACAGTATCCCGTGAGAATTCTATGGAAGATCAGCAGCAGGGTGTCTCCTTTTTAAGCCTCGTTTAATCCGATCTTCGTACGTCCGCAGGACTATAGTTGATTAGGATGATGTTGTGCAGCGCGCTTTTCTTACGTTTCGTCGCATTTCTCTCAGTTTCCTCTTGGATAGTTGGTAGATGTATTTCTGGATCTTTTCGTACATCTTCGTTTCTGACGTATCACGAACCGTTAACAGATTGTTGTCGAGGTAGAATTGATTGCAGCGATTGAAATTTACCCACGCGGTTGTTTACTGCTGTTATCAACAGGGACGGGGTTCTGTACATTGGTAATTTATTCTCTACGCGGAGTACTGCCTTCCTGTTTGTTAAGCGACATATCCGTTTTTCTCTTCTTCCTTTTTTTCTTTTTTTCTTCTTTCTTTCTTTATTTTTATACGTATTTTCAATTAATTACTATCTGGACGTGCTCTTTGGATACGAGTTCGCGGTCCAGACGAGGTTTAATGTCGCATCGACTACAAGGTTATTAGCGTCACTATAGGAGAATATATTATCTGGGAAATATTAACATTGTACTATGCTAATTTGTCGAATAATTTAGTTTGCATGATAAACAAGTAGAAAATGATGAGTTTGGTCTCTTGAATTATTCATAATTAATTTAGATCTGCCGTGGAATGTATTGTGTCCGAGACACTTGAAAATTGTGCGACCTATCGTTAAAAATAAGTCGCGTTGATGCGACTTTATCAATTTCTATGAAACTTATCGACCTAAAATCGAGTGTGTTACAGTGGCTCGGGAAAATTATATTCAATCGCAACGATCACCTGTAAATCGAAATTCCGCTCGAAATCTTTCATCGACACTATGCTGCATTTTATATTCCTTCTTGCTCGATAACAATCACCGTATTGATAGCAGACAACCTACGACGATACATAGAGATAGAGCATAGAATAGGACGATACTGCTACCATCGAAAACTTTTTTGTGTATGCTGCGTGTGTTATAGCTGTAGAACGTTTCGAAGCTTCGTTAGCGATTGAAATTTCGTTGGTAAATACAATTTCGTCGAGATGAATGGAGTGTATCATCGTGATCTCGTTCATCAACGACGTACACGTCTCAGGAACCGATAAACGCAACTGCGTTTCGAGTTACGGAGGTATCGGGTATCAAAAGTAACGTGACCGGCAAGTAGCCGCCGAATAACCCCAAGATGTTGACGCGACCGCGAACTCTCGATTCAAAAAGAAAAAAATGAAGAAAAGGAAGGAGAACGAAAGATCCACGACAAGATCGTGTAGACAAAGAGCGCGTAACTTTCAAATTTTTGGACTATAGCTTTCTTCTTTAAGCAATTGTAAATATATATATATATAAGCAAATCAATGTAACAGGTTGTTAAAAAAAAAAAAAAAAAAAAAAAAAAAAAGAAAAAGAAAAAGGAAAAGAAAAGAGAAGAGAAGAGGGTGACATGACTATAAGAGTTTACAGTTCACCTAGTTCAAGAGGAGCAAACGTGCCCGAGCGACTTGATCCCCCGCGGTCAATGCTTCTGGCGTAAAATCGATTTTTATCATTTACGAACATTGGATGGTCGCGTTGTGAGCGTTTCTTCGTTCTGAACGTAAACAACGAGATTGATTCTGAAGTACCAAAGTTAGCTCGGGATTGCCAACACGAAATATTACTAATATCGATCGACGATTACTCGATAGACGAAGAGGAATATTCGAAGATGTACGACAATGCGAGTGTTGCGTTACAGCGGAAGCAAATCATATCGAACGTTTACCATAATAAAGATTTTTGCTCCGTTTGCGTCTATGAAGCAATTTCTGTCGATATTGGTTAGAATTCCGGTAGAATTCCCATTATCCGGCATAGCCTCGATCCTGGCTATGCCGGATAATCAAATGTGCTGGATAATTGGACCATATCTACGAGCCGATAAGAACGAAGAGAATAATTCAAAAAGAAAGAAAGAAAAAAAAAAAAGAAAAAGAAAAGAAAGAAAAGAGGGAGAATGAAGGAAACCTAATGGATAATATAACAAGCGATTTCTTCCTAACACTAATGGTTAACGGTACGATAGATTTTTACATATTTGCGAACTAGAAGAAGTTCGGAAATGGAGCCATGAAACATTGAGAAAAGTCGATGCTAACTAAACGGTGTGTCTTGCGTGATCTCGTTTCAAAGCCACGGCCATTTCACTGTCTCGATAATACGCAACTGCGTATCTATATCTACTGCGGTTCTTAAATGAATTTTTAATTTTCCTTGTTCGTAAGGCACCGTTTAAAAATGTACCTCTTTTTGGAGTGAATTTTCATGGAAAGCGCAAGATCGAGACACCAGAGTACTTAACCAGCGTCTTATTGTTAGCGGCGGAAACAGAGGTTTCCGAGTTGTGGCACTTTAGAGTACTAGAGTTTCGAGCACCACGGTGATACAATGGGCGTTGTCTGTGCAATTAACGCAGGTTTAACTAACAACAACGAGATCGTATTTTAAATGCAGTTTTTGCTATGTCTTGACTTCCCCAAAATTCTTTCTTGCGTACCTCTTGTTTATTGATTGAGGTTTGAGCAGAGTTCGCGTCGTTAAATTTCGTTCAATAAGATTATTTCTGAAAAAAAAAAAAAAAAAAAAATGACAGCGTCAGAATGACAGTGTATGCACATGAATTTTAATTACATTTTTCTTTGCTCCATATTAATTTAAATTTCCTTGTCGCTAAAAGCGTGATCACAGTTTACTTTGTCGAAGCTCGTAGCGGAAGCTTCGAAGCGTATACACGACATACATAAAAATTATAATTTAAGTCATGTTTGAAACACCGAGAAATTAACGGGTCTCGCCTCTTCTTCGTCAGTTTTTAATACTCCGTTTTAACGGGAACGTTCCTTTCCCGCTTGGGAAAATTTCACGTTTACAAAATATTTCTCACTGTTCTCCGATATTCTATATGAATATACATGAGGATTTGTACGAAATATTCTTTGTTAAGGAATGTATCGCGCTAACTAGCTGCAAATGCGCCAACTTAGTCACGAACTTCCAGCGTGGCGAATAATTCGTTGAACGCTGGTACGGATCCGATAATTTTGTGACATTCGTTTTGTAAAAAAATGACCAATCCACGGAACAACTCCGAGCCATATTAAGGCTTCCAATTATTTAGGCTGATAATTATTTCATAGAAAACCTCCATTGCGCATATATACATACGTAAATCGTTTAATTTTATCTCAGAAAGATCTCGTTTCCATCTTGTGTTACTTTGGAGTTGAAATTACGATATAATGAGTGTGAGAGAGAGAGAGAGCATCCTATATAGCGTAATTTTACATTTCTAGCATTTACACAGCTGACTCGTCGATCGTATACCTGTTCACTCCCCTAGCATAGAGGTGAAAATATCTAGAGTGAAAGGATCTGAATAGCACTGATTGAACATTATCCTACGCGAAAAACTTTCCATCCCCATCGAAAAAGTTCTTGCTATTGGTATATATCGTTGTAGAAACGAAAATCTGAAAGTTACATTTCAAATTTATAAATTGCTAGCTATATTTCCTACCGAATTTTGGCAATTTTTCAGATAGGATTTTTTAACGTCTTGGAGACTTTTCAGATGGAATTTCAACATTCCGGAAATTCTTTAGATAGGATTTGAACATATGGGAAGTTGTTCGCAGATAGTTGGCGTAATCGTTACGAAATTTTATTAGGGCGAAACGCTCTACGGGTAATTCGAAACGGTTGCACATTTTGTTTCTTCATTTCTTCGTTCCATTTTATGTTTTATATTCAATTTGAATTTTAATGTATCTCTCGTCGGCCTAAACGGTAGCTTATATAATTCTGAACGATACTTGATTAGGTGAAGCTGCGCAAAGCGTCAGTGGCAGGGAGGAATTGCCTTGCCGTTCTCGGCCGCTCGACGTACAAAGGGCGCCGGAGAAAGCGTCTCCTGCGTGAAAAAGGTATCCTTTTGTTCCAAACGTACGTGTTACATTTTTATTTAATCCTAATTTACACTAACGCTTGAAGTACTAACGTTTAAATTAATCTCGCCGGTACCTTTTGTTTTATTAACAAGGTACAAGGGTGTAATATCTTTATATACTTAACGCTAGAAAGAAGGAGAAAAGATTACTTTCTTCGAGCTTTCCAACGCGATATCTGAAAATTGACCGAATTGTGATTTCAGCCTGACTTTGTTGTAATTTTGCTTTATTATTTTCTTTTATTATTATTATTATTACTATTGTCATTGATTATTATCATCGTTATCCTTCTGTTAGGCTTTCGTCTACTAAATCCGTTGGATGTTTAGATAATAATAATAATTTATGCTTAATATTATGACATATACATAAAGCATATTAGAAAAGAATATTACAAAAGTAACATGTGAGTAACTATGTAGATAACGATCTTTCTTCGATATGGCGTTGATTTGCACTGTCTCTCCGAGCCTTATTCCCACCTTTATTGCTAGTAACTAACGTCACATCGTCATCACATCGTATCCCGGTTTCTCCGCGTATTCTGTCGCGTATTTGGCATAGTTCCTCCTCGCTTAGATCTTGCGCCATACTCGGTTTATTTTATAGCTTGATCAACCGATCTATCCGACGTTCGTGACTTCGTTCTTGATTTCGTTTCGACGGCGAACGTTTAAGACGAACGACGCGTAACAGTAGCCGAATGAGCATCGAGACACGATTCACGAATCGGTGAAATCTAAACGGTTCGTGACGTGTTCAAAAATTTGTTGCCCAAATGCGTTCGTACCGATTTCCGATTTTATCAACTAAACGCGCCCATCAACGTATCGATTGCCAAGGTTAACTTCACGACTATCCAAAAGAACTGTTCCTCTCTCTGTATAATTAATTGTCCAGCGAAGAAAGGAGACTTTCAATTTCATTTTAAAATAGTTGGTAGCGGTTAGTGGTGGTAAAGACAAGTGACAAGTGGGGATCGTTGAACTGGTCTTGAAATGGGCTAAAATTAAATACGAAAATACCTGCGTATCGTATACCTCGCTTAAAAAGATAATCCGGACGTGTCGCGAGAATGCCGAACATCGCTGCGATTTTTATTGAAAGATACCGTCCGACGAAGAGGAAGTTAGTGGTTCACCGGTGGAAAACTAGGAAAAGAGGGTAGCTGACGCGTAAAAAAGGGACGAAGGAAAACATGGTTTATTGTTTGTATTGTCTCGCTGGATTGTATTCTCAGAGGAAATTCTGTGGAAGAAATATCCTCGGCGATCGTGCGGCTGTCCACCACGAGAAAACTTTCCGCTTTCCAACTGCCAACTGGATTAAAGCCAGATTAAATACGACGGTAATAAAGGGAATCGGGGGACTGCCCTTCCCTTCGATTCAATCCTTTCTAGCGTGATTCGCGTCGTTTCTGTTACTCTAATTATTTGATAACTGTTTTATCGACTGTCGATATAACGGGAAACGCGTGCGTTTTTAGATCGCAACGTCGACGTATCCTTGGCAACATTTATCGCGCGAAGTTTGGAATTTCTAATAGCCTTAGGTGAGAATTAAGATTAACCTCGCCTTATCGTCGGCTATGCGTAGTATCGTTCAACTCCGCCGTTTCTCTCGAGCCTACACGAATATTATATTCCGACAGATATTGCTCAACTTTGTTCCAACTTGGCTCTTTCTCCCTTCGATATTTGTCCTCACTGTTTTTGCGTATTCCGCGACTTCTGCGAATAAAATGGGTAAGAGGAAGGAGCGAATATCCGAAGAGAGGATATTGCGGAGGTGAAGGAGAAGTAGGAAGGAGGGCACAGCAGAGTTAATTGTCGTATTGCGTCGTTAATTGTAACACAGCGTGGTGAAGTGATACGAAATGGCGTATGTTTTACACCTTTCGCGTTGTATAAATATCATTAGAGCAGCGGATGACTTTCGATCGATATCGGGCATATATTCGCGATATATGAACGAATAATCGGAACGTACAGAAAACGATAGGTAATTAAAATTTTATATTCGCGCGAGCGCGACGCTTAATTCGAATATTATTAATATAGAATTTATTATTATTTCACTTTTTACAAAACCGCCGCAACACCGTTGTTTGGCTTATCCGAGTAACGCTTTTATGATTTTCGAGTATTTCATTATTTATTTAATACGAAATACGCGGAACGTTGCACAAACAAAACGTATCTTCTATTTTTATTTGTTTCGTTGGATCGTCACGTCCTATCGTAATAAAAGTAAATGATATAAACGTATGCGTTAAAGCTGCATCGATATATATAAAAAAAATACGCCGTTCGCATCGAAGTTAGGGAATAGAAATTGTCATGTTAATATAATCTTATCGCGTACCAAGATAAATTTATCACCTGACGCTGTTTCGGCTAAGTCAGTCGTTTTTTCTGTGTCTACGAACACTGGTGCCTTATATCGAAGTATCGTAATCGCTTGTTACACCATAGGTCGTTCGCGACATCGAGAAATTATATCCCCCAATAAAAACCTACGAATAGCGATTATAAAAAGCAGCAAAGCATCGAATAATGAAAGCTTTAACGTCAATTCTATTCTATGTCCGTGACGTTTTCTTCTCTAAATCGAGCCTGGTAAAGTATATCCTTCACAATGCATTTGTATTTTTCGTAGATAATATTCCATTGTGAATATTTCCAATAATTTCTTTCACCATATCTGGCAAAAGTTCATGTTCATGGAAATTCGACGAGCGCGAATTTTTCCACTTGCGGCTCCGTTCTGTGATTTTAAATTACAAAAATAATGCGTCCCGGTGCGTTGAACCAAAGTTCTGAAACAACCTGATGATACTTCGTACACAGATTCGAACGACGCGTTATTTTATCTCGTGATTGTACGGGCAAACGTGCCACGCTTGAAACGGAATATTCTTTGCATCGGTGACATAGTTCTTTCGCAAAACCTCTAGGCCAGCCAAATAGCTTGCACTACGCACCTAATGAAACGCAATGGATATCCCAATTACCGTATCACGTGCTATCGCATCAATTGACGATGACGACGACGATCGATTGATCGATCGATGTGTACAAGTAACAATAACAAGATTGTATACAGTTGTTACCACCGTAACAACACCGTACGCAGATGATAATAACAAGACTGTATACAAACGACAGTAACAACACTGTACCCAGATAGTAATAACAAGATTGTATACAAGTAACAATGATAACAACACCGTACGCAGATGATAATAACAAGACTGTATACAAACGACAGTAACAACACTGTACCCAGATAGTAATAACAAGATTGTATACAAGTAACAATGATAACAACACCGTACGCAGATGATAATAACAAGACTGTATACAAACAACAGTAACAACACTGTACCCAGATAGTAATAACAAGATTGTATACATGTAACAATGATAACAACACCGTACGCAGATAATAACAACGAGATTGTGTACAAATAACAATGACGACATTGTGTACACGTAACAATAACAGCGTTGTGTGCAACGCATTGCACGCAGATAACAACAACAACAACAACAACAACAACAACATTGTTGTACACAGATAACAATAATAAACTCGTATATGGATAACCATTACTACTATTATTTTGCATTACTACGCAAATAAATGATACTGAAATTCTATACACACTAATATACTAATAACGTTGCACGCAAATCTAATCTCGATTAAATCGTACGCGTTGGAGTTAGTTATTTGGGATGGTCTGTCTTGCAAGGGTCATCGATCGGGTGGTTACCGAAGGAACAGATTAAAGAAGTAACTCGATCTGTTTGCCGCAGCGTTGAAAAAGATGCTAACGCCGGGACGATCGGGATCAATCAGTCCCGCGGAGATCGGCAATGTACCGGACACGAAGGATCCTGGGGCAACGGGAAATGGTTCGGGAACTTACATGCGTGGTGCGCGCAGCCCGGGTTCCTACGAGGGCGACGACAGGGCGAAAGAGTTCCTTTCGACCGGAAGAGCCGGAAGGAGGAATGCCCTGACGGAGATTTTGGGCCGTCACGCTGAGCCTGCGATGCTGGATCTGCCGGATCGATTCGAAGAGCTCTCCATGGAGACAGGTTAGCCATACGACAAATATACTTAAACAACTTGAGCTTGTGCAAGCCGGCCATCCGAACACTCGCAGACACCGCGTTTAATATCGTCCCCTTTCTTTTGATTCTTCATTTTTTATCGTTGCTACTTTCTTCGATTCATTGCGTATTATTAAGAAGCCAACGTCCAAAGGGAATATCTCGGCGATGCACAACACGGTGGATCAAGATCGGTAATGATAATCGGTTCGATTTCGGTCTTATCAAAATCTGGTCGTTCGAGAAACGGCACGCGCCAAAGGATCCTGTGAAATACGCCGAACCGAACGAGCATTCTCTCGCTTCCAACCTCGCTTCGAAACTTTAAAACTGTCTTCCTTGCCTCAGCCACCTCCTACAGCAGTCGTCCGTCCTTCTTCTTGCCTCGCATCTCTGAAGAAAACAAGACCCAATCGGCACATCTCAGAGATCTTCGCGTCTCTCTCTCTCTCTCTCTCTCTCTCTCTCTCTCTCTCTCTCCCTCTCTCTCTCGTAGAAATTTGCCTCTTCCGGAGCGGGTTTGAGGTGATTCGAGGAATCATCGAAGGTGGCCCCTCTCCGATGACTGTCGGAAAAAATTCTTTCGAGTCCGCCTAGAATTGAGACCGTCAATTGTTTGAGGCCAGCGCTTGATGCCAAGATGCTCGAGACCCTTCGGAATCCTTAATTTGTGTGCGTGGCAAGAACCGAAGCGACCTTTCTGGACGTGCGAGGCGTCCGTTCGATCTGTGCAATCGCCCAGGAACTCCAAAAAAGCCGTGACATAAAGCGTATCAACGGCGATCGCTAACAGCTACGATAAATTTCCGCGTATCGTTCGTTGTGCCAGGGTACTTGCAAGATAACGGAAGAAGAAGGGCTATTTGAATTTATTTATCGATGATAACGCGACACGCGGGAGGAGTATATATATAATCTCTTTATATTGTTTTGTTTAGTCGTTGTTCGTTTTGTGGATCTTTGTTCGAAACGAGCACCGCAGTACGCTGGTACTCGCTTGTATTATCGTTGAATCAAGGCCGATTCTGCCGTTTTCTTAATATTCAGATGCTCTGGCCTTCGCTCGCTTACCACGCATGAGCCTTTATTACTCTTGACATAATGTAAAGTTACACTCTAATCAGAAATAATGGACGTAAGAAGAACGACGATATCTCCTGTTTCATTACGATGGAAAACGCGAACATGCTCTCTATTTCGAACCAGCGTCGTTGTTCCTCGTCGAATCTCTTAATTTCATTTAACGCGGAATTCACGATCCTATGTAATTCTAATTAGTTTGCCTAACGGTTATGGATAGTTTCGTAATTCTAATTGTAACTAGCAAAAAGTGCGTCGCACGTCATAAAATGACTAGAAGTTCAACTTTATTTTCTTTCTCGCGCTTCCTTTCTGAATCTTCCTTTCTGAAAGTTGCGATTCGTCTCGGAGACATTCGGCAATTCTTATTTTATCGTTTCATACATCGTTCTCGATTAATCGCGCAATTGATAACGACGATTAACAATAGTAGTTCGACGCGTAATCTACTGTGTGATCTCCTCGAGATATCGATCGGCTGTATAGATCGTTTGCTACAGCGTTTCGACGTTTCGGACAGTCTCTTTCTCAACCAGGTTAGTTCCCGTTTCGTAGGTTTCTCCGAAGGTTCTCGCAAATCTTTAAGTTTCCCCCAACGTCGTAGATTTCCATCGTCGTTCATTGACATCGCGTATCTAACGTTGTCCCTGTGTCGTCATACTCGACAGGGCGTGCTTGACACGACGAAATATATTTCGTCTTAGCCGGTCGACGGACTCTAATCATCTGACTCTAGCGAATTAGTTGCAGGTCAATCGAGCAGTGGCGGGCAAGATCCGAATTCGCCGGGCACCTCGAAACAACAGGGTTGACACAGCCCCTGTTCTCGTTTTATGAATACCTCGGTCGCAACATCGACGGTACGTGCCATTGATGGGAAACGCAGCAGCAACGAAAGAAGCGGTCGTTCGAAATTGCACGAGAAAGGAGTTGCTGAAGCACGCAGCATCGGGCCGTCACTCGATACGACGGCCGGCCTCAAACTTCACGCATCGTTTATCTTGTCGTTACGTTGGCGAATGCGCCGATGTGGTCGCTGCTTGAATGCCAGCTGCACACGTGCGCTATATGCGCTGTAGGCGCGCATGTGATTTAACGCGCGTGTGGAGAGTACTACACACGCTATTGGAAACGAAGCGTTGCAGCTCGTGTTGTTAGTAACGAACAGAGACATATTCACAATATGCATTGAAATAGCCCACGATTAGTTAGCAAAGTCTGATATTATTGAAGCAGCAATTGTCGCAGACAATTTAGCAGCTCTTGCGACGCGTCGTTAACGAAGGTAGGCGACGCGCTCTGGAAAAAGGAGAGCACTGCGAGAAAATGCTTTTCTCTCTCTCTCTCTCTCTCTCTCTCTCTCTGCAGACAAACGCGTTTAGAATGACGCGCTTTACAGCGGCGGCGGAACGAATATCTTTTCTTTTTTTTCTCTTTTCTTTCTTCTCTTTTTTTTTTTTTTTTTTATCGCGAGTACATTCTCAAGTTGCACTCTCCAAGGTTATTAAGGCGATCACTCCGTAGAGAATAGAGTCAGTGGGGACAAACGAGTATGCGCTTTGCCCAGGATCTTCGTATTGTGACGTGTCCCCGCTGGATTTCGTAAAACGTGTTGCGCGCTCTTTTCACGCCGTATTTGCGACGACGAAGTAGGATAGAGTCTGTCTCCAGACGTTTCACGGCTTTCCAGGAAGAAAAGTGCGAACGAAAACGCCCGTCTCACTCCCGTCGAGAGAAATTGGTCGATTTTCTCACTTCTCTCTAAAGATGTTTCGTAACTTGCGCATTAAGCAAGTAGCAAAATAGGACCGCGAACTTTCTGAACGAATGGAGGAAGTAAAGAAATGGCCCTTTGTTTCGTCTCTACCGGATATTACAGTAAATTATCTTGCTCCGGATGTTTAACATACTTTCGGATATATGCGTCAAAATAAATGCACAAGCAAATTGCACAAAAGTTCGCAGTCTGATAATAAATGATCGTCCGTTCTTTCGTTATCGGTAAATGACTAATTGCGAATTGCAAAGTCAATGATTATTCTAGTAGAAAATCGAGATTGTCTCGTTGCACTGGCGTAGTTCTGTCCTATATATAGAAAGAAAAAAAAAAAGAAAAAAAAACAAAACAAAACACGAGAATATCAAGACGGATCTCGTCGCACCTTAATCTCTGTCTATCAGAGCACGTCTGCGTCGTATAGCTCGAGAATCGCACGACGGTCCGTCTCACGGAATAAATCTTTCATGTCGTGACGTCGTGAATGTTGTATACCGATAGGTCAGCGTGTTTGTACGTGTGTACGCTCCCCCCTCCCGTATGGGCACCCTGTGAATTGCGAATATGGTTCAAAGAAACTAGTATACTACGATCCTTTGTATAAATTTGTCAGATTCCGTTACCATCGAAGATGTCTTACCAATTCTCGATCTGTTTTCCCTTTCCTTTTCTCTCTTCTTTTCCTTTATCTTTTTTTCTTTTCTTCTTTTTTCTTTCTTTGCATCGTGGTACGCGCAAATATCATACGTTTAGGAATTAAGAGTTTGACATTAGATACGCAGTTTCGTACAGATATTCGTTAGACGAACATTGGCCTGTTATCGACAGACACACACGCGCGGAGATATATTTTTATTTATGATCAGGAATCATGTTATGCATTCAAAATTTGCAATGAGGGACAAGCGTTTTCTGAAATTCTCATATTCTTGCAAGTATGAGACCGACGATTTGTTACGTGCCTAAAGATTGTTTATAAGGTTTAGCAATTTAATTGCGGCAACGAAATTGTCCCGCACCGTGATTAACTCTTTGGTTGCGCATCGAATACATCCACGGAATGCTACAGCGATACAAACAGAATTGAACCTCCATCTTGAATCATTTTCCTAGGATTTTCAATTTAAAACAATTTATGCTATATATATATATTGATATTCGTTTACGGCAATACCGTTTAATCTCGTACCACGAAACTGTTAATTGAAAAAGAAACAAGATCATCAACGGACTTGCATAAATACAGGATGTTCCATCGTATCTAACTTTCGCGAAGATTCTCGATATAGTCGTTAAACGGATCGGAGAATTATACCGCTGGTCAAGCTGGAAAATTAAAAAACAGATCCTTTCTTCTGAGAAGAATGTTTCCAGGATTCAAGGATAATCTCCTTAACCGCGACTATATACCACCCTCTGCCCCGTTAATAAATATCGCGGAGAACAGTGTACAACATTACAGTGGTGCTAATTAAATTACGCTGTAATCTAATTGCTTAATGTTAATAGCAATTACATCGCGCTTGAATTACGTAACACGCAAACATTTTTCATTTAACTCGATTTCGTAATCGCGAATTACTTTGATCACGAGGCGTTATCGAATTACTTTGCAATTATAATCCTCGAAATGTACGATTTCAATTGTAATTTCGCACAATTCTGACGCAAATTAATTATTTTAGTGCTCTTGAACTTCGCTATTCTTAGTCGCAAATAATCGATGATTAAATTAATGACGAATATAATAAATTAACGAACGTGGTACAGCAATTATGGAAAGACTTCGTTCGATTGTTTAATAATATTGAAATTTCTGTCGAAAATAATGTACAGTACGTTAATCGTGTACAAAATGCGTAATTCTTAGCATTATGTCAATATAAGGGCTTGTACAGACGATACCGAGAACAATAACGTGGTCCCTGAATTACCGAATTGTAAATATATGTGCATGCACCGCGAACGATGCCGGGCATTATCGAAGAGATTTCTCTATACGCAACGATCCTTATTCAAATAAGAGATTTCGTTCTTGTTCGCAACTTAAAGCGAACTCGTTTCAATCTTTCGTTTGTCATTTAATAGGTAAATGAAATTTTGCCCGGCACCGTATACGCGGCAGAATGTTTAGCACGTAACGAGAAACGACTGACGAACGATCTCCTGTAAAGAAACTGTTTTTTAGCCTTATGCTATTTTATCGCGTAAGACGTGAAACTTTAACGCTATGAGTAACGATATCGTTTCACGTATATCGGATTTTTGCTACAATTTAAATACGATAAACCTATGTACGTATTGTATGTATATTGTTATACAAATAAGGCGAGGCACACGAGTAAACAGCATCGAGCTCCTAACATCCTATCTGTGTATAAGTAGTGTGTAGTAAGTAGCTGGTAATTAATCTAAGGGGGTGAATATAACGTGTAAGTAATAGAGGGATTAATTCCAACTCGAAAGCTTGTAATAACGTTTTACATTTTAATTGTACCGGCGAGAGGGAAGTATAATCCGATAATTATTCGAAACGTCGTACGTGTTCTTCGGGTCCCTATGGACGTTGAAACACGTCGCGGCGATGTTCAGAGTTCGGAAAGTTTACCTCCGCATTACCGACGTTGAAACGCGTGTCCGACAACGTTCGATTACATTCCGATAGGACTTATGCCGGTTACAGAAAACAGAGAACTTAAGAAAAGCGGAAATGGGGGCACGATTCTGCTTTTCGATCGCATCGACCTCGGCCAAGGATCGACGAACGAAACACAACGACGAGGATGTTACCGTAAATCACATTCGATGTCGGTGCTGCCCTCTATGCGTTGAAATTTCCATTCCAAGTAGGATTCTAGCTTACCGACTGACACGGGATCGTGATCGCTGCACCGAGCTATAAGTTCGCTTCTGATGCCGATACGACGATACCGAACTACGCGCACATCTCGTAATACGTCTAATCACCTACGCCTAAATGTCGATACGCGCGCCGCAAGATAATGGTTCTTCGAGGTTGATCCGACGAAGATACCAGCGAACGATCTCTACACGAACAGAACATAAATATAATGTTTGGATCATTGGTAGCGTAGATTTCGCTTCGATGCTCGATAAGTCTGCGAACGTTTTCGCGAAACTCTGCGAACGTACGCCGCATTGTCACCGCAAGAGGACATGTCAAGACCAATTAAACTCCGTTAAACGTCGTGAAATTTTGAAGAAAATTTTGACAATAACCGACGAGATGGAAAGCTTAGGCTAGGATAGCGTCAGTTAATGACGGAAATGGTACTAATTGCGGTTTTTTTTTTTTTTTTTCGACGAGCGTCTATTATTATTATTCGTTGGACGAGAGTCTCTTTTATTTGTGTAACGTAAATTATGTTTGATATCGATGACGCCCTCTACGCGTCGAAAGTGGCGTGCGTCTACGGGGCGCTTTGCTCACCAACTAAGACGGGAAGCATCGATAAGAGTTGCTGTTCGATGGTGATTCGCCGATATCAAACTACATGCATCCATCGTAACACGTAATCACGAGACCTTAGGTGTCGATGTGTGCGCGGCAACGTGGTTCAACGTGTATAGAGGCCTTTAGCGATAAGGACACGAGCACAGATAACGGTCTATGATACGACCAGACTATTATTAATAAATAATAAATGTCGATCGATGAAAAATCTTGTCGAAGCATGCACAAGCATGCCGTACAGTGACGGCCTTCGCGATTAAGCTCATTATTTAAAAACTACTGTGTCTAGCGAATAAACACGATTGTAACAATGTATGCCACTCGTATATGGGAACAGAACATAAATATAATTCGTATGTGTGATTCGGCCGACGCCTCGTTTTATCCCATTTTTGCTTCCGCCCCGCCATCCAATTGCTCTTCTACGATAACCATCTTGACTTCACGAAGCAACTACAATTATTCAGCAAATATAATGGAAGCGAACAAACCGGAATGTGTGCAGAGGATGTAACAAAACACGCGGAACCTAATTCGCGGCCTGAAAGGCAATGGGGAACGTTCGTATAAAGATAAATATGTCGGTTCCGTCTGCCTTCGTCGAACGTCCCAAGCGCCAGAATTGACACGCCTTGGTAGTCCTTCCATCCGTTAATTTGAAAGAATCTTCTTTACTCTATCCATCCGTTGCTTAACAAACAATCAGAACCGGAAGACGATCAACCATTTGTTCATTTGTCGACACAGCAACGATTTCCGACGTTTACCTGAGTCGAAAAGTTGAAAAGCTTGCTCTAATCTCGACGTTTTTGATAAGTTTGCTCTGCTTATTTGTCGAACATTCGCTAAATCTCGCGACAAGAGGGACAAAGAGACAGACAGAGCACATGTTTACACGAACATTTTTCATTGTTTGTTTTAGCTGTACGATCAGCTCCCGATCTTCCGTTACACCCTGCGAAACCGTTCCAACCAGAGAATCATCGTCAAAGCGATCGCCGTCCGGCGACGACTCTACACGCCAACGTGAATATTTGATCGGTATATGACTGTTAATTGTATCCTGGAAACGAAATGTAATTTGCTGAGCCTTAACCAAGGCTCGGCGATAATCTCCTATGATTTATTCTTCTTCTTCTTCTTCTTCTTCGCGAGATATACACATACATGGATTTTCGTGGCAGACATAAACATTCGAGGAAAATATAATCGCAATTTGCAGAAGGTAACGGTCGAGCGGCTCTATTGCTTCAAGGTTTCCTGTGAAAACGACGTTATCGAAGAGTTCGTCGTAACAGTGATATCGTTTCTGGCTCGTACCGTATCATACCGTATTAACCAACGTCGTTCGTTATGCCTGTTCATTATGCCCCCCACAGAGTCGAGGAGGAAATTTCGAAGACGCGAAGACACGGTGCGGTGCGCGTTCATTGGTATCCAAGGCTACAGGGAGAAGGATATTAAAGTGGGTCGGAATTACGAGACAAGGTCCACATACGCGCCCCTTTTTCATCGCAAGCATATGCAAGCGGCGTGACAATGGAAAAAAATTCTGTTTACACAGCCTGTCAGCTTGTCGTTTGTTCGCCTATGTACACGGAATACTACCGACATGAAAGAGAAACCGAAGCACCGAGAGTCTCTACGTCGCGATGAATAAACATCGTTAGAGCTTGTACGAAACTACGAATGATTTTGATTTGTTTTTGTTTCGTCGTGTTTCTTCTCTCTTCGCGCGACATTTCCTATTATACTTACTAGTACTTACTTTCGGTTTACTTACTTTGGATCGTAGAAAAACGCGGCTGCCTATTGCAGAACGAAGCGTAATCGCGATCCGAATATAATCGGAGCATTTTGCCGGCTATTGGAAGAAATATATATTTCCAGGCCGTTCGACATTTTTCTGCCCCGCGCGATTACCGAGAATTATTACGATATGCATAATTAATACGAGAATGCGGGTAGGTCTGATGATTTTTTGGACGATCTAAACTCGCAGAGATATTAATATCAACGACACCGCTTAATGAGCACGTGTCCTCCCAATTTTTTCGTCTTCGTTTCCGATTAACGACAAAGGGATCGACGAGTCGTTCTGTAGCGCGATCGACTGTAGCACGCGAACTTCGATGTAGACACACGTCGTGTTAAATTAAACGAGAGATAATATCGCTTCTAAAAACTTCGATACGTTCGCGATTCCAGTCGCTTCTTCGGGATTTTCCTTCGTTTTGCTGACTATAGTATTTACATCGTATATTCGCTGCACGTTGACCGGTCTTCTTTTCTTTTCAACAGCTAAACGCGCGTAAAAGCTCGTACACGTCCGAGATCATCTGTCCAGTTAAGACTGTTTATAAAGTACACAGAGATAAAATGTAATTTGTACTTTCGTAAACAGCGTGTAATGTAATTCGCGTATACGTAAGCACGCAACGTGAAAGCAAATTTCAAAGTAACACGGAAATACTGCGTTTCAAACATACCGTATACGTATGCACGTATTCCTGATAGATCATCGTCAAATAAATATCATGTTGTCACGAAGCGACTTCTGGATCTCCGTCAAGCCTGCTATTTCTATGCTAATGTGAAAGGTTTGCGCGTTCAATTAAACGAAGAATGATTCATCGTAAGGCGAACGTATGAATACTCGCGTTCCTATTCAAGGATATATAAAAGAGCATGTAAAACATAATCCAGATAGCTTCGGAAGATTAATACAATCAACGTTGCTTGCTTCTCGCAACTTAATTGATGTCCGCTATTATCAAGATAATTAATGTTTTATTTTCCTCTTTTAATGGAACCTTGCTATCTTTCGTGTGCTAGAGCGAACGTGAAACTAAATTTAACCGCGCCACGTATTTAGCGTAACTTGCAGCTTACGCGTTTACTTCTCATTTAAAAAGCACGGGATATTATGTAATTTCTTAACTGACTACAAAATGAGTCCCCAGCCGTTATTTCGACGTCCGCGTCATTGGTTGCGCGCACTGGCGCCGATTTGAGCCTCTCGGTAAAGCCTTCTCTTATCCTATATTCTTCCGTTCTATATTAGTTCCGTTCTAAGCGTTCCCCTTACGGCGATCTGGCGAGTTCGTCCCGATTTCGCGACGTTCCTTCACGAAAGATCGACACGCGTTCACGCGTTCGGAAGACATCGGCACGCGTTGCAACCGGATGAAGGTTTCGCGGACAAGTTTCGCGTGGCCGGTCTGGTTCAATCCCGGATTGAAAATGACTCGGTCTCTTCCTATCGAAGGATCTTCCCGACGCGTCCGAACTGTGTCTTCTTGGTCAGCGTTCTCAGCGGTCTTCTCAGCGGTCTTCTCAGCGGTCCTCTCAGCGGTCCTCTCAGCGGTCCTCTCAGCGGTCCTCTCAGCGGTCTTCTCGGTCGCCTGGTTCGAGTCCACGCTTGTTTCACGATATCAATGCAGCGTTTGATTCGAGAGGAACAACGTCTATCGCCCGTTTGGTCGCCAATTAATTGGCATATATTGCTTATCATTTTTGATTCGCTTTCACGCTAAACGCCAATTTCCATTAGGACGATTCTTCGAAAGATCGATCGGTAATTTTATGCCGTATGTCGTCGTATGTCCTCGTCTTCGCGGTGACATCACGGTGCATCCACCGCCGTTCGTAGGGTTTTTACAATTTTTTGCATTACTTTCATCTTCGCTATTCGACCTTTCGCCGCCGTGCCCCGATAACGGTGTCCCGCAAGTCCGGACAGGCTTTACTAGCGGTTCCTAGGAACGTCGGTTTGTCGTTTAATCTGGGAAGATGTTTTCTTCTGAATTGGAACGAGGTATCTCTTCGTCGTTGAGTCGATCGAGAGGGACGTTGAAACGCTTCTCAAGCACGAAACGTTAGTTGAGAAATAAACCCGTAATAACTCGCCGACATGTAGTTTTACACAAATACCTATAGCATAAGGATAGCTTCTCCATGAAAATGATTTATCAGCATATATGTATAGCGTTCTAGATGACGGAACGCTGATCGACGATCAGTAGCGAACGTGTTAAACGGCACAACTCTCTCACGCATTCCTACGAAACGATGGGACAGCGAGGATATGATTGATGCGTCGCTACTATACCGATGAACACAGTGACAAATGATTAAAGATTTAAGTAGACAGCACGGAAACAAGAAACGAGGGAAACGTCGCTCGACGTTTCTTTTCAGAATCGAGCTATTATTAATACGTAATTGCGCCGACGATTATGAAAGTAACATTAAACGAAAATTGGCTTCTTCTCGATAAACGCTACCTAAAGAGAAAAGTCTTTCCATCCAAATATATATATATATATATATAAATTTTATAAAACAGCGAAATAGAATTATGAAATTTGATTTGAGAACCTACGTTTAACGAACGAGTAATTATCGTCGTATACGGATAGATTAAATTTTTATTAAATTTCATTTACGTAAGAAGCTCTAACAGGGAAAACTGATCAGCAAAAGCTGATGATCGATCTCGAGCTTCACGGTAGAACAGAATCGTATTACGAAGTTTGACGACTTCTGTATCGTACTCTGTACAAGGGGATATCGCGTACGACCGTCGAATTTCATTAAGTTCGCTTCGTACACGGTACATTCCATATTAAAATATAAAATCTACCGCTATCTTTTCATTAAAAAAACGGTTTGTTTTATTGTCCTTGTTTTATCAAAGACATATTCGCACGCACGAATTTGCGTCAGTCATCGTCCATCCTTATCTACGATATTAACTTTCCAATAGAGGGATTTCATATCGAACAGATCGCACACGAAACGATGAAATAATGATTGATGATGAGAAACACGATGAATCGACGATAATCTTGCTTAAAAACACTGAATTGCCAATTAACGTTATCGGTGCAGCATCTAACGTAATAGCGGCTGGACAGTGGCATTCCGAGGCGCAGGAATAGAGCCAAGCAACAAATTTGCGAAGGTAATCACCCCGTGGTTCTTCTTTTTTACTCACCCGATAGTCGATCGAATATCGAATCCCCGACGAAGTCAGGAGCAGACGAGATACGCGAATTGGCGCGGTAGCGTTGGAATTCTGTCTGAAAGTCGAAGAGGGACGAGCAGGATCGGCCAAAGCCGAAGAGATATGTAAAATTCGATTCGTAATGATGCGCGCACATCTTTGATCGAAGATCGTTCAATTGGGAAACATGATCGTGAAATTCGTCGGAAATCCGCAAGTTGAGTACCCTCGCCGGGATGAGCGAGAGCGTGTTCGCAGCGAGCCTGTCAAACCCGCAGGAGCAGATGATACGCGAATTAGCGCAGCAGCGTGGGCGATTCTGTCTGATAAGTGAGGAGCAACGGGAGCAACGGGAGCAACGAGAGCAACATCGGCCAAAACGGGGATGTAATTGCTGCGCAGAAGCAGATGATAATGCCAATTAGCGCAACGGTGCGTAACGACTCTGTCTGGAAACTGAAGAGCGGCCGGCGAACGTCGGTGAACATCGGCCGAAGAAGGCGTGATCCCCGTGGGATTTGTGTAATTTCGACGAAATGCGAGGGAAGACCGGGTGACCGGGGAAAATCGGAAAGTTGAGTACCCGCAACTGGCTAGAAGGATAAGCGAGCATCGAGCACTATTTACGACGTGTGTGTCAAATGTCCGCTCATGCATAGACCTACACAGCCAGTAGTGCATATCTGTTATTTCTCTGTCATAGTTTATACACGATCTATATGTATAAACTACGAGATATATAGTTCGTGCCAGCGGCTCGTATATCTTTCAGTTCATTTCCTGACACGTTCCACACAACCAAGGGAGCAACATTTGTCATGTGATACCCCGCGTTTGTTGATACCTGCCCTTTTAATTTTTTCCACAATTTCTCGATTATACCTAGCTCCAGAGTTGCAACGATCGTCGTAATCCAATTAGTCGGCTTTTACAACACCGTCGTGTCATATCGTGTACGTAACGTGCGCGTATCCGTCGTCGTGTTTCGCTTACTGTAAAGCGTTCGCCCGTGTTTAGCTGCGCTTTTTAATTAACTATATACCCATCAACGTGTCCTGTACTCGTCCCCCGGTTTCTTTCGCGCATATAAATATGTTTGGTGGCGGTAAAGTGTCTGCAACGGTATCTACTACAATGGCTCGCCAATAATATCGTTCGTACACGTTGGAATTGCAGTTAGCGCGGATCGGTGGCATACGTATCGTGTGAGATGTATGTTTTTTGACGAAATGCTATGAATAACATGTCGAATTACGATAATACAGGGAAAAAGGTAGACGGGATGCGGCCGTTAAATTTGCCATCCGTGAAATATCAGAACGCGTTATTGATCAACGTTAGGTAAGTATTTGCAACTTTGTATGTTTATTAATCGGCTAGTACGATCGTATTTGTTGTCTTTCATCCGTTGTTCATTTGCGCCCCAATTAAACGCAATGTTGCCAGTCGTCATTTTTAGACATTATCAATTATAGGAGTTGAAACGCGTGGGGAAGATGTTTTTCTTTGACTTTAGATTACGAAAGAACGTTGTATTAAGAATTTATATATCATATTATTATAGTAATAACATAATATAATAATGGATTAATGCACAATACATTATTACACAGAATATTGTACTGCAATTATTTATACGAAATATAATACAGCGATATGAATAGTTCTACTTTTAATAACACTATAATATTTATTTTAATTGTTTATTTAATTATTTAACTTAATATATCGTCGACGAAATTTTCAACTCGAACTCGAACTCGAACTCGAACTCGAACTCGTTTTCGTCTAATTTCTCTCGCACAGAGAATTTATCCGCCTTTCTTATTCTCCAAAAGATCTTCCACCCGTTATATAATACTCCAATAGATTTCCAGAATCGTTTGATCTATTTCCCGTTTCCGCAATAGCCGGAAATAGCCGCAAGTTACCGTTACACAGGCTTCGTCCGTTTAATTTTTCTACCAACGTCTAGGTGAACGCACTGTTTTTTTCTTTTTTCTTTTTCTTTTTCTTCCTCATAAAACGTATTTTCACCTTTGCTTTACCTTTCTGTCCCTTTCACATCGTTCGGTACGCTGCAACGATATAAACGTGTCCTGCACGATAAATTTCAACGTTGCGCGCTCTGTCGTAGCTAAAGTTTTCAAAATTCCCAGCAAGCCCAGAGTCTTTTACACCGTTCGCCATCGAGACACGAACTTCTACGATCGCGTTGCATCCATAACGCAGCAACGATTATTGACAATTTATGAACAATTATTCGCGAAAACTGCGCTGCTCGTTCCGACGATATCGCAAGAATGTTAAAAGGTGTTAAAAAGGCGGATGTGAAGCGAATATTAAAAACGGATATTCAACAGTACGAATCCCGCCTTCCTAACTACGAGCAAGACGAGCAAGAAGGGAGAACAAATCGGTTCTTTGTCAGGGATTTTTACAATTGCTAACACTCGCGCTAGCCCCATCGTGACGAACAAACTTTCCAATGGTTGTTCAACCGGACGTTTATTGAGTTTCCCAGAACTGTCTATAAAACACCCTCCGCCTATCCTTTGACGTATGATAAAGCTCGGAAATAACGAGTTTATCTTCTGTTCACCATGAGATCCTTCGGCGTGCACACCGTCGATCGCGACGCCTCGCGCAGAAGGTTTCTATCATTTTTATCGTGATCGCCGACACGGTCAAACATTCCACGTGAATCTATCCACGGTTCGATTAATTTCGCTTTTCTAATAAGTCGCTCGTCGTTTCGTCGTGGACGGGATATCTCCTATGTGCTCCTCTGTCGTGTCAACTGTGCTGTTCGATCGCCTCGAGTGAACGTGAAATTTACGATTTAATATCGGAACTATCTATTTTTTAATACTATTGTTATCATCGTGTTAGACTTCGGTCCGTTACAAACTCAGATAACGAGCGGAGTTGCAGATATAAGTAAGAAAGTAATAATTTTACAAATGTATACGTGTAGATATATAAACGTCTATCGTATAGGATACGCGTTGTCTCACCTGGAATCAATTTGATTCTTCACGGAACGTTTGAAACAGAGATACGGACCAAGCATGATCGTTAGAACCACCGCGTATATAGTATATACAGTATGTACGGATGCTGCGTTTGTTGTTAACGCGAGTAACGAAATTTTCAGGTCGCCCAAGAGTAGCTCGCAGTTTGGCAAATTCGACAATCTGAAGACGGAGATAGACACTATCGGAAGTAAATTTTAAGGATTGCTCATATAACAAAAAAAAAAAAAAAAAAGAAAAACAAAAAACCTCTACGATCGAGCGCGGTTCCAACGAATCTCGAATTGAACTCACAAAATAAATTTTCAGTGTCGGAGCCGGTAGCAGCTTCCGTCAGCGCCTTCAATCCAAAGACCGACAGCTTACACGCGTCTATGAGACCGATCATCATGTTGGCGCAATGCTTCTCCTTGTTCCCTGTGTCTGGTATCAACAACTCCGATGCATCGTACCTCAGGTAATTTCTCTCCCATCGATGATCACCTGTCAGAAGCTCCGTGTGTCCATCGCGTCCATTGTGCCTCTAACTTATGAGACAGAAAGTTTGCTAAAAAGGAATTTTGCGTACGACAACGATTTATTCGTATTTTAGTCCGATAGCATGTTACAATGTCGCATCCTGTTGTTGCGTCCTTATCCTCTCTCCCCCTCACCCCCGCCCCCCACCCTCCGCGGTCTCGTACGCTGTAGTTATATATTCTCACATTCGGTTCTCAGTTGCTATATCATTACGGAATTGTATATATTGCAAGCAATCTCTTGAAATCGATAAATGCCCGAGCAATAGAGCCGAAACGAAGCGTCTTTCACATAGTTTCAACAGAATCGAAATAGTTTTTCCTTATACAAAGATTTTACAAGGCTATTTCAAATATTTGGCACAATTTGGATACGCAATGTCACCCGAAGAGTACAAACACGGCTGAAACATTAACCACGATTATTAACGCGACTCTCCTTACGTCTAGGTTCACCTGGCGCAGCCCGAAATTTGTGTATTGCGCGATGTCGATTTTCGGCTCGTCGGTGATGACGATATTTAACATTTTGAGAATAGTTGCGACCGGAGTAAATTCCACGAAAATGAGTAAGGTCTTTGAACATACTTTACATTTACTTCGTTCAAATATTCTAGGATATTTACATACGAAAATTTCGTATTATTTCACTAGAATTTGATAGAAAAAGATCACGTCGTTTTAAAAACACGACTGCTGGTTCATACGCAAATAACGTGATAAATCCGAACACAATAATATCAAATGGATCAAATTGATCGATCATTGTTCAGACGTTATTGTAACATAATTATTATTATTATTATTATTATTATTATTATTATTATTATTATTATTATTATTATTATAGCGTTGATCGAGCATTGCAACATTAGTAATATGTTTTATTGTCTATTTACGTAAGCCACGTTCGTATTCAACGGGACGAATTTGATCGCTTCGTTGCTGTTCCTAAAGTTGTCGATCCAGTGGCCCTGTTTGATGGTAACTTGGGAGAAGCTTGAGAAGGAGCTTTCGCACAGGCATAGAAAAATCTCGAAGATCACCCTGGCCACGAAATTCAGTATCGTGACCATAGTAGTGATGATGATCGCATTAGGTGAGTGACGCTCTTATCGTTATTTTATTTATTTATTTATTTACACTGATTCGTCGCGTAACTCTAACCTGATCCTAGGAGTTCCCCAAAGTTTCTCTCACATACCTACCCTTCTTTCGCTCCGCGTTCCCGCGTCCCGCTGCTCCTGCGAAACGAAAACTGTCGTCTCGTTCCACCTTCCTCCTCTATTTGGTACTTAGATGACGATACACCCGAAACACGGATGGCAAGCTTGCACCGTTCGTTACACTCCGTTCTGTTATTTATTCTGCCGTACCGCCGTTTTCGATCCCCTCCGTACCTGCTTGCCTCTTTCTCTCGCAGCTGTCTTCGTCCGCTCCTGGTCTGCCGCATTTCTTCGTGACTCGATCCGATCCTTCGCACAAATTCTCCCCTTTCCTTTAAGCATTTACCGTATAACCCGGTTCTAGCCTTTGCTCCATCAAACGTCGCACCCCTATCCTAAACCGAAACATCCACCTCGTCACATCCAATATCTCTCGCTGCTCTCTTTTAATCGATGATTTAATCGCGATTTGCTGTTACAGTCGAACACGGTTTGTCGATAGTTCACGGCTACATCCAAGCTAAAGAGTGCGCCGCGTACAAAGCGGAAGAGGATATACTTGGCGTGTATTTCCAGATGCAGTTTCCACAGGTGACGCCTGTTTCTCTTGTTATCAACTTTCTTCCCAGCGAATTCATATCCTTTTCTTCTTCTTCTTCTTCTTCTTCTTCTTCTTCTTTTTTTCTTTTTTCCTTTTTCTTAGAAGGTGCCGCGTCTTGCTATTACTTTTTTCTTTTTAATTGAAACTCGAGGCTCGTTTAAAAAAAAAGAAAAAGAAAAAAGAAAAGAAGAAAGAAATACTGCAAGTTGTTCGATCGATCGGTGCAAGAAAAGATTTTGAATAGAAACGTGTGTCGGCCAGATATTTTCTAGGATACAATACAGTTTGTGGAAAGGCGTATTGGTGGACATCTGTAATATCCTCAGTACCTTCTCGTGGAACTTCGTCGATCTGTTTCTCATCCTTATCAGCATCGCCCTGACAGATCAGTTTCGTCAGCTAAACAGTCGTTTGAATTCTATAAGGGGCAAGGTAAGGGGCACCGCAAATATTCTCGTATAAATACGTATGATCGAGTATTATACATCGTTAAGTGAAGCGTTTACTCGGTGTTCACGTGTCAAGTGACTTGTTATTCGAGAGAGATCGCACCGCCGTTCGATTAAATATTTAAGTAAGTAAATTAAGTAATTATCGTTATTTTGCAGATTACAGAATATCGATAATTCGATAGGAAACCACGCGTGATATCGTGCGCGCGCGCGCGCGCGTGTGTGTGTGTACACATTGTTGATCGTTGTTATATTGTTAACTGAATTAAGGTAGTGCAGAAAATATCACAGTTTTTAATAACGAATGTTGGTCCTTAGCATCATTTCATTGTTAAGGCAATGCCCGAATGGTGGTGGGCCGAGGCAAGGAGTGAATATAATCACTTGGCAACGCTAACGAGGCAACTGGACTCCCATATCTCCGTTATGGTTCTTCTCTCTTTCGCTACCGATCTGTATTTCATCTGCATACAACTACTCTTCTCTTTCACGTATGCACGACAAAACGTCCATTCTTTTATATTATCGCACGCTCGATACGCAACGACGTTCTTCCGCGCCAACATGTCCTAATTGAATATCGAACATTTAAAAAGCAGTCCGATGCGAGGCGTCATCGAGAAAATCTACTTCGGCTTCTCCTTTGGATTCCTGTTGGCGAGAACGACGGTGGTCTCCCTGTGTGCCGCAACGATTCACGACGAGTCGTTACTCCCGGCCCCGATCTTATACAGCGTTTCTGGAAGCAGTTTCTCAACGGAAGTAAGATTTCCATTCTCGCCTCTATCATTACGATTATATCGGCCAGCTTTAATCAACTTTCCGTGTCGTGCGCGTAATAATTTTATCGTTTTCGCAGGTAATGAGATTCCTGGCACAAGTAACAACGGATAACATCTGCTTGACGGGCATGAAATTCTTCTCGGTGACCAGGGGCCTCGTATTAACAGTACGTATAAAATGACGATTCTAACGGTGCGTGACGCAACAGCTCGTGTCGTCGCCCCTCGTGTAAGCTACGTCCTGAGAATCGTAGATGGACGAACGTCGTATCGTATCGTATCGTATCGTATCGTATCGTATCGTATCGTATCGTATTCCGTATAATTTATAAATAAACCGCGAAAGCTGAACCGAAGTACTTTCTTGCGCAATTCCAAACAGTCGCGAAAAGCTTGCGAGAAACGTCGAATCAGCTGAAAAGATTATCGAATGTCCAGCGCGTGTCTGTCTGTTGGCGATAATAGCGCGTTCAAAAGTTGATTGAAAAAATCTGTTTCAGGTAGCAGGAACCATAGTCACGTACGAATTGGTGCTGGTGCAGTTCAACACAACGCAGCAAAGTGAAGTGTCGAACAGTACCGTGTGCGAGGTGAAGTAGCCGCGTTTTCAAACGTCTTTCGACGCGCTTACAAATGGAGTTTCACCTAAATTATCGCCTTCCAGCCTCAGCATCTTGCTTCACGACTTTCCATTATAAATATTCCCGTATCTTAAATAGAATAGCGCTTATTGCCTGAACCGCTGTATATAAGTGCACAGTGCGACTGTTATTGTCGGGCGACGTACGGCTCGTCCCAGAGGATAGGTCGACGCTGAGAACGAAATCTTTCTTCTTCCACCGAAGAAACGTCCTCTGGAAATTGACATTAGACGGATTTTAGACGCAGATTTTTATGCAAATTACAATTTAGAGGGAAACGCGATACTAGGATGTAGAGCTTGAGCGAAGGCTCGGTCCTCACCTGTTCGAAACTGTAACGAGAATCTTACCCGAATGTCTTCTACGTTCTTATTTATTACACGCTAATATTCTGAATCCGAGTCTTCTGAATCTTCGTATGTCGTACGAACGCATAAAGATCTGCACATCTGACGATAAATATCGTTTCCAAAAAGTCTGCGACCACACGCTAAATCTTGCAGCAACTTTGCTCGCCATTCCCATCGAAATCGAGAACAGCGAAGCATTATGGGAGGAGACGAGACGAGACGAGACGTCGTGACAGGATGTCTCGTCTAGGCTCTAGGACTAGTTGATGAAATCAACGTCAGAATGATTCCGCTTAAACGGTTTTCGTTAAATTTGGTAAAACATTCGATTGCCTCAGATCATTCTATCATACAATCGTTCTTCGAATTAATTTTCTCCTTGATTACCTACTTTCACTCTTATTTTCTTTCTTTTCGTTTGCTTCAGGGCTAGATCAGGGCTTTTTAAACCACTGTCCAATACAGGGTCGCGTAACAGAATTATGGGGTCGGTGACAATTTTTGCAGCTGCCACACACCACTGAGACGAGACGCGTAAATCGCCTCACTGG